>JASGCC010000607.1:0-70002 GCA_030067915.1 Hydractinia echinata
AAATTTAGATAAATAAGTCATTTTTTACTGTGGGACCAATCCTAGCCGTTAGCGCGCGCTGAAGAAATAGAGACAGTTTCAAAAACTACATTTCATTGACTTTCTAACGGTATCAATCCGTTTGAGTTACAACGGTTGCGTCACATATTCGTACCAACATGTATTTAGCGATATTTTTCTGATATTACTAGGTTGCATCGCTTTTAACAGTGAAACGATTGACTGTGGGACTTAATTGAACTGATTTTGGACTTTGACCTTATAAATGTGATAAATGAGACAATTGGACTCCAAGAAATAACATTCTTCTTAATTTGACATGATTGCTGGAACTCAGCAATTACACTGGGCGCTGTGGTAGCGCTTTATTTAAAAATTTAGATAAATAAGTCATTTTTTACTGTGGGACCAATCCTAGCCGTTAGCGCGCGCTGAAGAAATAGAGACAGTTTCAAAAACTACATTTCATTGACTTTCTAACGGTATCAATCCGTTTGAGTTACAACGGTTGCGTCACATATTCGTACCAACATGTATTTAGCGATATTTTTCTGATATTACTAGGTTGCATCGCTTTTAACAGTGAAACGATTGACTGTGGGACTTAATTGAACTGATTTTGGACTTTGACCTTATAAATGTGATAAATGAGACAATTGGACTCCAAGAAATAACATTCTTCTTAATTTGACATGATTGCTGGAACTCAGCAATTACACTGGGCGCTGTGGTAGCGCTTTATTTAAAAATTTAGATAAATAAGTCATTTTTTACTGTGGGACCAATCCTAGCCGTTAGCGCGCGCTGAAGAAATAGAGACAGTTTCAAAAACTACATTTCATTGACTTTCTAACGGTATCAATCCGTTTGAGTTACAACGGTTGCGTCACATATTCGTACCAACATGTATTTAGCGATATTTTTCTGATATTACTAGGTTGCATCGCTTTTAACAGTGAAACGATTGACTGTGGGACTTAATTGAACTGATTTTGGACTTTGACCTTATAAATGTGATAAATGAGACAATTGGACTCCAAGAAATAACATTCTTCTTAATTTGACATGATTGCTGGAACTCAGCAATTACACTGGGCGCTGTGGTAGCGCTTTATTTAAAAATTTAGATAAATAAGTCATTTTTTACTGTGGGACCAATCCTAGCCGTTAGCGCGCGCTGAAGAAATAGAGACAGTTTCAAAAACTACATTTCATTGACTTTCTAACGGTATCAGTCCGTTTGAGTTACAACGGTTGCGTCACATATTCGTACCAACATGTATTTAGCGATATTTTTCTGATATTACTAGGTTGCATCGCTTTTAACAGTGAAACGATTGACTGTGGGACTTAATTGAACTGATTTTGGACTTTGACCTTATAAATGTGATAAATGAGACAATTGGACTCCAAGAAATAACATTCTTCTTAATTTGACATGATTGCTGGAACTCAGCAATTACACTGGGCGCTGTGGTAGCGCTTTATTTAAAAATTTAGATAAATAAGTCATTTTTTACTGTGGGACCAATCCTAGCCGTTAGCGCGCGCTGAAGAAATAGAGACAGTTTCAAAAACTACATTTCATTGACTTTCTAACGGTATCAATCCGTTTGAGTTACAACGGTTGCGTCACATATTCGTACCAACATGTATTTAGCGATATTTTTCTGATATTACTAGGTTGCATCGCTTTTAACAGTGAAACGATTGACTGTGGGACTTAATTGAACTGATTTTGGACTTTGACCTTATAAATGTGATAAATGAGACAATTGGACTCCAAGAAATAACATTCTTCTTAATTTGACATGATTGCTGGAACTCAGCATTACACTGGGCGCTGTGGTAGCGCTTTATTTAAAAATTTAGATAAATAAGTCATTTTTTACTGTGGGACCAATCCTAGCCGTTAGCGCGCGCTGAAGAAATAGAGACAGTTTCAAAAACTACATTTCATTGACTTTCTAACGGTATCAGTCCGTTTGAGTTACAACGGTTGCGTCACATATTCGTACCAACATGTATTTAGCGATATTTTTCTGATATTACTAGGTTGCATCGCTTTTAACAGTGAAACGATTGACTGTGGGACTTAATTGAACTGATTTTGGACTTTGACCTTATAAATGTGATAAATGAGACAATTGGACTCCAAGAAATAACATTCTTCTTAATTTGACATGATTGCTGGAACTCAGCAATTACACTGGGCGCTGTGGTAGCGCTTTATTTAAAAATTTAGATAAATAAGTCATTTTTTACTGTGGGACCAATCCTAGCCGTTAGCGCGCGCTGAAGAAATAGAGACAGTTTCAAAAACTACATTTCATTGACTTTCTAACGGTATCAGTCCGTTTGAGTTACAACGGTTGCGTCACATATTCGTACAACATATTCGTACAACATGTATTTGACTGTGGGACTTAATTGAATTTTTGGACTTTGACCTTATAAATGTGATAAATGAGACAATTGGACTCCAAGAAATAACATTCTTCTTAATTTGACATGATTGCTGGAACTCAGCATTACACTGGGCGCTGTGGTAGCGCTTTATTTAAAATTTAGATAAATAAGTCATTTTTTACTGTGGGACCAATCCTAGCCGTTAGCGCGCTGAAGAAATAGAGACAGTTTCAAAAACTACATTTCATTGACTTTCTAACGGTATCAATCCGTTTGAGTTACAACGGTTGCGTCACATATTCGTACCAACATGTATTTAGCGATATTTTTCTGATATTACTAGGTTGCATCGCTTTTAACAGTGAAACGATTGACTGTGGGACTTAATTGAACTGATTTTGGACTTTGACCTTATAAATGTGATAAATGAGACAATTGGACTCCAAGAAATAACATTCTTCTTAATTTGACATGATTGCTGGAACTCAGCAATTACACTGGGCGCTGTGGTAGCGCTTTATTTAAAAATTTAGATAAATAAGTCATTTTTTACTGTGGGACCAATCCTAGCCGTTAGCGCGCGCTGAAGAAATAGAGACAGTTTCAAAAACTACATTTCATTGACTTTCTAACGGTATCAATCCGTTTGAGTTACAACGGTTGCGTCACATATTCGTACCAACATGTATTTAGCGATATTTTTCTGATATTACTAGGTTGCATCGCTTTTAACAGTGAAACGATTGACTGTGGGACTTAATTGAACTGATTTTGGACTTTGACCTTATAAATGTGATAAATGAGACAATTGGACTCCAAGAAATAACATTCTTCTTAATTTGACATGATTGCTGGAACTCAGCAATTACACTGGGCGCTGTGGTAGCGCTTTATTTAAAATTTAGATAAATAAGTCATTTTTTACTGTGGGACCAATCCTAGCCGTTAGCGCGCGCTGAAGAAATAGAGACAGTTTCAAAAACTACATTTCATTGACTTTCTAACGGTATCATCCGTTTGAGTTACAACGGTTGCGTCACATATTCGTACCAACATGTATTTAGCGATATTTTTCTGATATTACTAGGTTGCATCGCTTTTAACAGTGAAACGATTGACTGTGGGACTTAATTGAACTGATTTTGGACTTTGACCTTATAAATGTGATAAATGAGACAATTGGACTCCAAGAAATAACATTCTTCTTAATTTGACATGATTGCTGGAACTCAGCATTACACTGGGCGCTGTGGTAGCGCTTTATTTAAAAATTTAGATAAATAAGTCATTTTTTACTGTGGGACCAATCCTAGCCGTTAGCGCGCGCTGAAGAAATAGAGACAGTTTCAAAAACTACATTTCATTGACTTTCTAACGGTATCATCCGTTTGAGTTACAACGGTTGCGTCACATATTCGTACCAACATGTATTTAGCGATATTTTTCTGATATTACTAGGTTGCATCGCTTTTAACAGTGAAACGATTGACTGTGGGACTTAATTGAACTGATTTTGGACTTTGACCTTATAAATGTGATAAATGAGACAATTGGACTCCAAGAAATAACATTCTTCTTAATTTGACATGATTGCTGGAACTCAGCAATTACACTGGGCGCTGTGGTAGCGCTTTATTTAAAAATTTAGATAAATAAGTCATTTTTTACTGTGGGACCAATCCTAGCCGTTAGCGCGCGCTGAAGAAATAGAGACAGTTTCAAAAACTACATTTCATTGACTTTCTAACGGTATCAATCCGTTTGAGTTACAACGGTTGCGTCACATATTCGTACCAACATGTATTTAGCGATATTTTTCTGATATTACTAGGTTGCATCGCTTTTAACAGTGAAACGATTGACTGTGGGACTTAATTGAACTGATTTTGGACTTTGACCTTATAAATGTGATAAATGAGACAATTGGACTCCAAGAAATAACATTCTTCTTAATTTGACATGATTGCTGGAACTCAGCAATTACACTGGGCGCTGTGGTAGCGCTTTATTTAAAAATTTAGATAAATAAGTCATTTTTTACTGTGGGACCAATCCTAGCCGTTAGCGCGCGCTGAAGAAATAGAGACAGTTTCAAAAACTACATTTCATTGACTTTCTAACGGTATCATCCGTTTGAGTTACAACGGTTGCGTCACATATTCGTACCAACATGTATTTAGCGATATTTTTCTGATATTACTAGGTTGCATCGCTTTTAACAGTGAAACGATTGACTGTGGGACTTAATTGAACTGATTTTGGACTTTGACCTTATAAATGTGATAAATGAGACAATTGGACTCCAAGAAATAACATTCTTCTTAATTTGACATGATTGCTGGAACTCAGCATTACACTGGGCGCTGTGGTAGCGCTTTATTTAAAAATTTAGATAAATAAGTCATTTTTTACTGTGGGACCAATCCTAGCCGTTAGCGCGCGCTGAAGAAATAGAGACAGTTTCAAAAACTACATTTCATTGACTTTCTAACGGTATCAATCCGTTTGAGTTACAACGGTTGCGTCACATATTCGTACCAACATGTATTTAGCGATATTTTTCTGATATTACTAGGTTGCATCGCTTTTAACAGTGAAACGATTGACTGTGGGACTTAATTGAACTGATTTTGGACTTTGACCTTATAAATGTGATAAATGAGACAATTGGACTCCAAGAAATAACATTCTTCTTAATTTGACATGATTGCTGGAACTCAGCAATTACACTGGGCGCTGTGGTAGCGCTTTATTTAAAAATTTAGATAAATAAGTCATTTTTTACTGTGGGACCAATCCTAGCCGTTAGCGCGCGCTGAAGAAATAGAGACAGTTTCAAAAACTACATTTCATTGACTTTCTAACGGTATCAGTCCGTTTGAGTTACAACGGTTGCGTCACATATTCGTACCAACATGTATTTAGCGATATTTTTCTGATATTACTAGGTTGCATCGCTTTTAACAGTGAAACGATTGACTGTGGGACTTAATTGAACTGATTTTGGACTTTGACCTTATAAATGTGATAAATGAGACAATTGGACTCCAAGAAATAACATTCTTCTTAATTTGACATGATTGCTGGAACTCAGCATTACACTGGGCGCTGTGGTAGCGCTTTATTTAAAAATTTAGATAAATAAGTCATTTTTTACTGTGGGACCAATCCTAGCCGTTAGCGCGCGCTGAAGAAATAGAGACAGTTTCAAAAACTACATTTCATTGACTTTCTAACGGTATCAGTCCGTTTGAGTTACAACGGTTGCGTCACATATTCGTACCAACATGTATTTAGCGATATTTTTCTGATATTACTAGGTTGCATCGCTTTTAACAGTGAAACGATTGACTGTGGGACTTAATTGAACTGATTTTGGACTTTGACCTTATAAATGTGATAAATGAGACAATTGGACTCCAAGAAATAACATTCTTCTTAATTTGACATGATTGCTGGAACTCAGCAATTACACTGGGCGCTGTGGTAGCGCTTTATTTAAAAATTTAGATAAATAAGTCATTTTTTACTGTGGGACCAATCCTAGCCGTTAGCGCGCGCTGAAGAAATAGAGACAGTTTCAAAAACTACATTTCATTGACTTTCTAACGGTATCAGTCCGTTTGAGTTACAACGGTTGCGTCACATATTCGTACCAACATGTATTTAGCGATATTTTTCTGATATTACTAGGTTGCATCGCTTTTAACAGTGAAACGATTGACTGTGGGACTTAATTGAACTGATTTTGGACTTTGACCTTATAAATGTGATAAATGAGACAATTGGACTCCAAGAAATAACATTCTTCTTAATTTGACATGATTGCTGGAACTCAGCATTACACTGGGCGCTGTGGTAGCGCTTTATTTAAAAATTTAGATAAATAAGTCATTTTTTACTGTGGGACCAATCCTAGCCGTTAGCGCGCGCTGAAGAAATAGAGACAGTTTCAAAAACTACATTTCATTGACTTTCTAACGGTATCAGTCCGTTTGAGTTACAACGGTTGCGTCACATATTCGTACCAACATGTATTTAGCGATATTTTTCTGATATTACTAGGTTGCATCGCTTTTAACAGTGAAACGATTGACTGTGGGACTTAATTGAACTGATTTTGGACTTTGACCTTATAAATGTGATAAATGAGACAATTGGACTCCAAGAAATAACATTCTTCTTAATTTGACATGATTGCTGGAACTCAGCAATTACACTGGGCGCTGTGGTAGCGCTTTATTTAAAAATTTAGATAAATAAGTCATTTTTTACTGTGGGACCAATCCTAGCCGTTAGCGCGCGCTGAAGAAATAGAGACAGTTTCAAAAACTACATTTCATTGACTTTCTAACGGTATCAGTCCGTTTGAGTTACAACGGTTGCGTCACATATTCGTACCAACATGTATTTAGCGATATTTTTCTGATATTACTAGGTTGCATCGCTTTTAACAGTGAAACGATTGACTGTGGGACTTAATTGAACTGATTTTGGACTTTGACCTTATAAATGTGATAAATGAGACAATTGGACTCCAAGAAATAACATTCTTCTTAATTTGACATGATTGCTGGAACTCAGCATTACACTGGGCGCTGTGGTAGCGCTTTATTTAAAAATTTAGATAAATAAGTCATTTTTTACTGTGGGACCAATCCTAGCCGTTAGCGCGCGCTGAAGAAATAGAGACAGTTTCAAAAACTACATTTCATTGACTTTCTAACGGTATCAATCCGTTTGAGTTACAACGGTTGCGTCACATATTCGTACCAACATGTATTTAGCGATATTTTTCTGATATTACTAGGTTGCATCGCTTTTAACAGTGAAACGATTGACTGTGGGACTTAATTGAACTGATTTTGGACTTTGACCTTATAAATGTGATAAATGAGACAATTGGACTCCAAGAAATAACATTCTTCTTAATTTGACATGATTGCTGGAACTCAGCATTACACTGGGCGCTGTGGTAGCGCTTTATTTAAAAATTTAGATAAATAAGTCATTTTTTACTGTGGGACCAATCCTAGCCGTTAGCGCGCGCTGAAGAAATAGAGACAGTTTCAAAAACTACATTTCATTGACTTTCTAACGGTATCAATCCGTTTGAGTTACAACGGTTGCGTCACATATTCGTACCAACATGTATTTAGCGATATTTTTCTGATATTACTAGGTTGCATCGCTTTTAACAGTGAAACGATTGACTGTGGGACTTAATTGAACTGATTTTGGACTTTGACCTTATAAATGTGATAAATGAGACAATTGGACTCCAAGAAATAACATTCTTCTTAATTTGACATGATTGCTGGAACTCAGCATTACACTGGGCGCTGTGGTAGCGCTTTATTTAAAAATTTAGATAAATAAGTCATTTTTTACTGTGGGACCAATCCTAGCCGTTAGCGCGCGCTGAAGAAATAGAGACAGTTTCAAAAACTACATTTCATTGACTTTCTAACGGTATCAGTCCGTTTGAGTTACAACGGTTGCGTCACATATTCGTACCAACATGTATTTAGCGATATTTTTCTGATATTACTAGGTTGCATCGCTTTTAACAGTGAAACGATTGACTGTGGGACTTAATTGAACTGATTTTGGACTTTGACCTTATAAATGTGATAAATGAGACAATTGGACTCCAAGAAATAACATTCTTCTTAATTTGACATGATTGCTGGAACTCAGCATTACACTGGGCGCTGTGGTAGCGCTTTATTTAAAAATTTAGATAAATAAGTCATTTTTTACTGTGGGACCAATCCTAGCCGTTAGCGCGCGCTGAAGAAATAGAGACAGTTTCAAAAACTACATTTCATTGACTTTCTAACGGTATCAGTCCGTTTGAGTTACAACGGTTGCGTCACATATTCGTACCAACATGTATTTAGCGATATTTTTCTGATATTACTAGGTTGCATCGCTTTTAACAGTGAAACGATTGACTGTGGGACTTAATTGAACTGATTTTGGACTTTGACCTTATAAATGTGATAAATGAGACAATTGGACTCCAAGAAATAACATTCTTCTTAATTTGACATGATTGCTGGAACTCAGCATTACACTGGGCGCTGTGGTAGCGCTTTATTTAAAAATTTAGATAAATAAGTCATTTTTTACTGTGGGACCAATCCTAGCCGTTAGCGCGCGCTGAAGAAATAGAGACAGTTTCAAAAACTACATTTCATTGACTTTCTAACGGTATCAGTCCGTTTGAGTTACAACGGTTGCGTCACATATTCGTACCAACATGTATTTAGCGATATTTTTCTGATATTACTAGGTTGCATCGCTTTTAACAGTGAAACGATTGACTGTGGGACTTAATTGAACTGATTTTGGACTTTGACCTTATAAATGTGATAAATGAGACAATTGGACTCCAAGAAATAACATTCTTCTTAATTTGACATGATTGCTGGAACTCAGCAATTACACTGGGCGCTGTGGTAGCGCTTTATTTAAAAATTTAGATAAATAAGTCATTTTTTACTGTGGGACCAATCCTAGCCGTTAGCGCGCTGAAGAAATAGAGACAGTTTCAAAAACTACATTTCATTGACTTTCTAACGGTATCAATCCGTTTGAGTTACAACGGTTGCGTCACATATTCGTACCAACATGTATTTAGCGATATTTTTCTGATATTACTAGGTTGCATCGCTTTTAACAGTGAAACGATTGACTGTGGGACTTAATTGAACTGATTTTGGACTTTGACCTTATAAATGTGATAAATGAGACAATTGGACTCCAAGAAATAACATTCTTCTTAATTTGACATGATTGCTGGAACTCAGCAATTACACTGGGCGCTGTGGTAGCGCTTTATTTAAAAATTTAGATAAATAAGTCATTTTTTACTGTGGGACCAATCCTAGCCGTTAGCGCGCGCTGAAGAAATAGAGACAGTTTCAAAAACTACATTTCATTGACTTTCTAACGGTATCAGTCCGTTTGAGTTACAACGGTTGCGTCACATATTCGTACCAACATGTATTTAGCGATATTTTTCTGATATTACTAGGTTGCATCGCTTTTAACAGTGAAACGATTGACTGTGGGACTTAATTGAACTGATTTTGGACTTTGACCTTATAAATGTGATAAATGAGACAATTGGACTCCAAGAAATAACATTCTTCTTAATTTGACATGATTGCTGGAACTCAGCAATTACACTGGGCGCTGTGGTAGCGCTTTATTTAAAAATTTAGATAAATAAGTCATTTTTTACTGTGGGACCAATCCTAGCCGTTAGCGCGCGCTGAAGAAATAGAGACAGTTTCAAAAACTACATTTCATTGACTTTCTAACGGTATCAGTCCGTTTGAGTTACAACGGTTGCGTCACATATTCGTACCAACATGTATTTAGCGATATTTTTCTGATATTACTAGGTTGCATCGCTTTTAACAGTGAAACGATTGACTGTGGGACTTAATTGAACTGATTTTGGACTTTGACCTTATAAATGTGATAAATGAGACAATTGGACTCCAAGAAATAACATTCTTCTTAATTTGACATGATTGCTGGAACTCAGCATTACACTGGGCGCTGTGGTAGCGCTTTATTTAAAAATTTAGATAAATAAGTCATTTTTTACTGTGGGACCAATCCTAGCCGTTAGCGCGCGCTGAAGAAATAGAGACAGTTTCAAAAACTACATTTCATTGACTTTCTAACGGTATCAGTCCGTTTGAGTTACAACGGTTGCGTCACATATTCGTACCAACATGTATTTAGCGATATTTTTCTGATATTACTAGGTTGCATCGCTTTTAACAGTGAAACGATTGACTGTGGGACTTAATTGAACTGATTTTGGACTTTGACCTTATAAATGTGATAAATGAGACAATTGGACTCCAAGAAATAACATTCTTCTTAATTTGACATGATTGCTGGAACTCAGCATTACACTGGGCGCTGTGGTAGCGCTTTATTTAAAAATTTAGATAAATAAGTCATTTTTTACTGTGGGACCAATCCTAGCCGTTAGCGCGCGCTGAAGAAATAGAGACAGTTTCAAAAACTACATTTCATTGACTTTCTAACGGTATCAATCCGTTTGAGTTACAACGGTTGCGTCACATATTCGTACCAACATGTATTTAGCGATATTTTTCTGATATTACTAGGTTGCATCGCTTTTAACAGTGAAACGATTGACTGTGGGACTTAATTGAACTGATTTTGGACTTTGACCTTATAAATGTGATAAATGAGACAATTGGACTCCGAGAAATAACATTCTTCTTAATTTGACATGATTGCTGGAACTCAGCAATTACACTGGGCGCTGTGGTAGCGCTTTATTTAAAAATTTAGATAAATAAGTCATTTTTTACTGTGGGACCAATCCTAGCCGTTAGCGCGCGCTGAAGAAATAGAGACAGTTTCAAAAACTACATTTCATTGACTTTCTAACGGTATCAGTCCGTTTGAGTTACAACGGTCGTGTCACATATTCGTACCAACATGTATTTAGCGATATTTTTCTGATATTACTAGGTTGCATCGCTTTTAACAGTGAAACGATTGACTGTGGGACTTAATTGAACTGATTTTGGACTTTGACCTTATAAATGTGATAAATGAGACAATTGGACTCCAAGAAATAACATTCTTCTTAATTTGACATGATTGCTGGAACTCAGCATTACACTGGGCGCTGTGGTAGCGCTTTATTTAAAATTTAGATAAATAAGTCATTTTTTACTGTGGGACCAATCCTAGCCGTTAGCGCGCGCTGAAGAAATAGAGACAGTTTCAAAAACTACATTTCATTGACTTTCTAACGGTATCAGTCCGTTTGAGTTACAACGGTTGCGTCACATATTCGTACCAACATGTATTTAGCGATATTTTTCTGATATTACTAGGTTGCATCGCTTTTAACAGTGAAACGATTGACTGTGGGACTTAATTGAACTGATTTTGGACTTTGACCTATAAATGAAAATGAGACAACTGGACTCCAAGAAATAACATTCTTCTTAATTTGACATGATTGCTGGAACTCAGCAATTACACTGGGCGCTGTGGTAGCGCTTTATTTAAAAATTTAGATAAATAAGTCATTTTTTACTGTGGGACCAATCCTAGCCGTTAGCGCGCGCTGAAGAAATAGAGACAGTTTCAAAAACTACATTTCATTGACTTTCTAACGGTATCATCCGTTTGAGTTACAACGGTTGCGTCACATATTCGTACCAACATGTATTTAGCGATATTTTTCTGATATTACTAGGTTGCATCGCTTTTAACAGTGAAACGATTGACTGTGGGACTTAATTGAACTGATTTTGGACTTTGACCTTATAAATGTGATAAATGAGACAATTGGACTCCAAGAAATAACATTCTTCTTAATTTGACATGATTGCTGGAACTCAGCAATTACACTGGGCGCTGTGGTAGCGCTTTATTTAAAAATTTAGATAAATAAGTCATTTTTTACTGTGGACCAATCCTAGCCGTTAGCGCACGCTGAAGAAATAGAGACAGTTTCAAAAAACTACATTTCATTGACTTTCTAACGGTATCAGTCCGTTTGAGTTACAACGGTTGCGTCACATATTCGTACCAACATGTATTTAGCGATATTTTTCGTGTAATTACTAGGTTGCATCGCTTTTAACAGGGGAACGATTGACTGTGGACTTAATTGAACTGATTTTGGAACTTTTGAACCTTATAAATGTGATAAATGAGACAATTGACTCCAAGAAATAACATTCTTCTTAATTTTGACATGGGGATTGCTGGAACTCAGCAATTAAAATGGGCGCTGTGGTAGCGCTTTATTGAAAAATTTAGATAAATAATCATATTTTTCTGTGCGACCAATCCTAGCCGTTTAGCGCGCGCTAAAGAAATAGAGACAGATTAAAAACTACATTTCATTGACTTTCTAACGGTATCAATCCGTTTGAGTTACAACGGTTGCGTCACGTATTCGTACTAAATGTATTTAGCGATATTTTTCTGATATTACTAGGTTTGCATTGCTTTTAACAGTGGAAACGATGACTGTGGGACTTGATTGAACTGATTTTGGACTTTGACCTTATAAATGTGATAAATGAGACAATTGCAACCTCGTCCCCCGGCGTCTTGTGGCCCCTGAGCCGTTTTACGGAGTGGCCAACATGACCTGGAACAGGCTGGTCATGTGACACAAAAATGCCCAGATATACTGGGCATTTTTGAAATTCCAAAAGATAATGAGATGCAAATTTGGCGCTCGCCGTACAAGCAAGATTTAGAGATGGCGGGCGAAAAAAGACACAGCGTTAAAGAACTATTTTGTCGATAAAAGCAAAATTGTCAGAATATTACTGACGTAAAGTCTATTAAATCTGGCTTAGCTGGTTGTTCAATATTGGAGAAAGGCTTTTAATTTAGAAATGTTTTGAAAGTTTGTTTCCATTAAAATTCATGAGCTCTAGCTAGCTAGCTGGGCTGTGTACTGCTACTAGCTAACGTGACAATCCTAGAACAGCTTTACTCAACCACATTATAAAGGACATATTAAATGGCTATTATTTTCCCAGGTAGGTGATTTTGTTAAGAACACGTTAGAAATTGGTAGGAGAAATTCAGGCACTCTAGTTGCACACAGAATTTTTTAAATATGCAACAACAAATTTTCCTATTTTTAAAATCAAAACTAAGATGACAGGTTGTAGTGCTAAATTTATGGATATTCTCGGATCCGGGTTAACATGCTTTGACACTTTCTGATCATTTTCAACCAAAATGACCAATATTTAAATTCACATCAAAATTTATGGAATCTTGCATTTTTCAAAATCTATACTCTAAGTAACCTGCCCCTATTAGTAGCAAAGCATTTAATGTTTATAATGAAATACTACTGATGCTTTTTATGAAATGACTACAACAATCAAATTAATTTTATTACAGTCAAACCTTATAAATTAATTCATTTTCTCCGAACGTTTTGTTTTATCTTTTAAAAATGGTCATAACAAGACCCGAGAATAAAAACTCTATTTCTACCGTTCTAAAATGTAACATTTGATCATGTTTTCTTAATTATATTTTGTAAAAGGGACAATATTTGATATCTCATTAAACGATATAAAAATGCGGTTAAGTTAAAGCTGGTTTTATTATATACGTGCAGGGTGTTAATTCCAAAAATTCCATTTGTAACTTGGCCACGATATGTAAAAATATCCTGGTGGAGCATAATCAAATCCACTGGCCAAAAATAAAAGTAGGACATTTATTGGCCTTAGAAGAATTATTTGCTCAAAACCCTTACTTGTTTGTTCATATTTGGTCAAGATTTAGAAGTTTTGTTACAAAAGCCTTATCGGCCTCATTTAAATTGCTCAATTCTGAAACCTAGAAAGTATAGCTAATACAAAATCATTCTTATATCTATCCTTAAGTATATAGGTGAATAGGAATAAAATTTGTGATATGACGAATTTGTAAGAGCTTTCTTCATTTAAAAGAACAGCACAATTTACAGGTTACATTTAAGTGCCTCACTTAATGACATTCCATGGGCCTGGTTAATATATCAAATAAGCTCATCATATTTACCTACTTATATACATGAGTTCCAATGTTTACATTTTTAAAGATTCTTGTGCATTGGCCAAAAATCAGAAAATCGGCAAGGCAAAAAAAATGCAGACCTTAGGTGAAGAAAGTCAAGTTATGGTTAAAAACTTTGTACTGTTTGTGTTCTAAATCTAAACTAAATGCAAGTTATATATATACTTTAATTTCATTTTCAAAATATGTCTCTACCTGAAAAAAAAAAGTTTGTAATAGACTGGCACATGGCTTTACCGTCTGCCATTTTTTGCCTGCCGATTTGCGTAAGAGGTTTAGGAATTATTAAACAACACACGTCACGATGAAAGTCAGCTACAAAATTTTTCAGCCAACAAAATGTTTCTTAGAAAATGTAACAGATAATTTAGCTAATTTGCCCACATAAGATTTAAGGAGAAACACAGCCAGCTTGTCATCACAATATTTATAAAAAACCTGAAACATTGACTAACAACATTCAGTTTTGTACCCCAAGTAGGGTAATGACTTTAACAACATCGATATATGTGGCTACTAACTATTAGTTAAATGTTCACGTAATTTAAGACGGTATACGCTCGAGCTAGCTAACTACCAGTAGTTCTGCAGAAAAGAAGACAAACACCGCATATATATCAATTTAATTATCGAGATAAATTTGCTTTATATCATGTTAAACTAAAAATGGTATCTTTTTTTAATATATTTCTCAAAAACTAGCCTCTCTAAAGTCAATGCCTAAACCTTAGCTAGATTTTATTCACTCCACAAAATAAATCGACCGCCATATTTGTTGTACTCCTTGTTTACATAAAACTCCCGCGCGGGGCAGAAATAAATTTTTGCAGGGCAAGAACTGTTCATAAATTATTTTTTTTGGTATAATTATCTTAAACTTTAGCGATCATGTGAACCAGCCTGTTCAGGGCTTTTCGCCGCTATTAACTTATCAACAAGGCAAAATGCCCTGGGAACGAGGTTGAGACAATTGGACTCCAAGAAATAACATTCTTCTTAATTTGACATGATGCTGGAACTCAGCAAATTAAACTGGGCGCTGTGGTAGCGCTTTATTGAAAAATTTAGAATAAATAAATCAATTTTTTTCTGTGCGACCAATCCTAGCCGTTAGCCGCGCGCCTAAGAAATAGAGACAGATTAAAAAACTACATTTCATTGACTTTCTAACGGTATCAACCGTTTGAGTTACAACGGTTGCGCCACATATTCGTACCAACATGTATTTAGCGACATTTTTTCTGATATTCCTAGGTTGCATCGCTTTTAACAGTGAAATGATTGACTCGTGGAACCTAATTGAACTGATTTTGGAAATTTGACCTGATAATGCAAAAAATGAGAACAACTGGACTCCCAAGAAATAACATTCTTCTTAATTTGAAATGTTTGCTGGAACTCAGCAATTACCCTGGGCGCTGTGGTAGCGCTTTAATTTAGAAATTTAGATAAATAAGTTCCATTTTTTACTGTGGTACCAATCCTAGCCGTTAGCGCGCGCTAAAGAAATAGAGACAGATTCAAAAACTACATTTCATTGACTTTCTAACGGTATCAACCGTTTGAGTTACAACGGTTGCGTCACATATTCGTACCCACAAGTATTTAGCGATATTTTTCTGTAATTACTAGGTTGCATCGGCTTTTAACAGTGAAACGATTGACTGTGGGACTTAATTGAACTGATTTTGGACTTTGACCTTATAATGTGATAAATGAGACAATTGGACTCCAAGAAATAACATTCTTCTTAATTTGACTTGATTTCTTGAACTCAGCAGTTACACTGGGCGCTGTGGCAGCGCCTTATTTAAAGTTTAGATAAATAAGTCATTTTGTACTGTGGGACCAATCCTAGCCGTTAACGCGCGGCTGAAGAAATAGACACAGTTTCAAAAACTACATTTTCATTGACTTTCTAACGGTATCAATCCGTTTGAGTTACAACGGTTGCGTCACGTATTCGTACTAACATGTATTTAGCGATGTTTTCCTGATATTACTAGGTTGCATTGCTTTTGACAGTGAAACGATTGACTGTGGGACTTGAGTTACAACGGTTGCGCCACATATTCGTACCAACATGTATTTAGCGATATTTTTCTGATATTCCTAGGTTGCATCGCTTTTAACAGTGAAACGATTGACTGTGGAACCTAATTGAACTGATTTTGGAATTTGACCTGATAAATGCAAAAAATGAGACAACTGGACTCCAAGAAATAACATTCTTCTTAATTTGAAATGTTTGCTGTAACTCAACAATTACACTGGGCGCTGTGGTAGCGCTTTATTTAGAAATTTAGATAAATAATTCATTTTTTACTGTGGTACCAATACTAGCCGTTAGCGCACGCTGAAGAAATAGAGACAGTTTCAAAAACTACATTTCATTGACTTTCTAACGGTATCAGTCCGTTTGAGTTACAACGGTTGCGTCACATATTCGTACCAACAAGTATTTAGCGATATTTTTCTGTAATTACTAGGTTGCATCGCTTTTAACAGTGAAACGATTGACTGTGGGACTTAATTGAACTGATTTTGGACTTTGACCTTATAAATGTGATAAATGAGACAATTGGACTCCAAGAAATAACATTCTTCTTAATTTGACTTGATTGCTTGAACTCAGCAGTTACACTGGGCGCTGTGGCAGCGCTTTATTTAAAAGTTTAGATAAATAAGTCATTTTGTACTGTGGGACCAATCCTAGCCGTTAACGCGCGCTGAAGAAATAGACATAGTTTCAAAAACTACATTTCATTGACTTTCTAACGGTATCAATCCGTTTGAGTTACAACGGTTGCGTCACGTATTCGTACTAACATGTATTTAGCGATATTTTCCTGATATTAATAGGTTGCATTGCTTTTAACAGTGAAACGATTGACTGTGGGACTTGAGTTACAACGGTTGCGCCACATTTTCGTACCAACATGTATTTAGCGATATTTTTCTGATATTCCTAGGTTGCATCGCTTTTAACAGTGAAACGATTGACTGTGGAACCTAATTGAACTGATTTTGGAATTTGACCTGATAAATGCAAAAAATGAGACAACTGGACTCCAAGAAATAACATTCTTCTTAATTTGAAATGTTTGCTGGAACTCAGCAATTAAACTGGGCGCTGTGGTAGCGCTTTATTTAAAAATTTAGATAAATAAATCTTTTTTTACTGTGGGACCAATCCTAGCCGTTAGCGCGCGCTAAAGAAATAGAGACGGTTTCAAAAACTACATTTCATTGACTTTCTAACGGTATCAGTCCGTTTGAGTTACAACGGTTGCGTCACATATTCGTACCAACAAGTATTTAGCGATATTTTTCTGTAATTACTAGGTTGCATCGCTTTTAACAGTGAAACGATTGACTGTGGGACTTAATTGAACTGATTTTGGACTTTGACCTTATAAATGTGATAAATGAGACAATTGGACTCCAAGAAATAACATTCTTCTTAATTTGACTTGATTGCTTGAACTCAGCAGTTACACTGGGCGCTGTGGCAGCGCTTTATTTAAAAGTTTAGATAAATAAGTCATTTTGTACTGTTGGACCAATCCTAGCCGTTAACGCGCGCTGAAGAAATAGACACAGTTTCAAAAACTACATTTCTTTGACTTTCTAACGGCATCAATCCGTTTGAGTTACAACGTTTGCGTCATGTATTCGTACTAACATGTATTTAGCGATATTTTCTTGATATTACTAGGTTGCATTGCTTTTAACAGTGAAACGGATTGACTGTGGGACTTGATTGAACTGATTTTGGACTTTGACCTTATAAATGTGATAAGTGAGAGAATTGGACTGCAAGAAATAACGTTCTTCTTAATTTGAAATAATTGCTGGAACTCAGCAATTACACTGGGCGCTGTGGTAGCGCTTTATTTAGAAATTTAGATAAATAAGTTATTTTTTACTGTGGAACCAATCCTAGCCGTTAGCGCGCGCTGAAGAAATAGAGACAGTTTCAAAAACTACATTTCATTGACTTTCTAACGGTAACAATCCGTTAGAGTTACAACGGTTGCGTCACATATTCGTACCAACATGTATTTAGCGATATTTTTCTGATATTACTAGGTTGCATCGCTTTTAACAATGAAACGATTGACTGTGGGACTTGATTGAACTGATTTTGGACTTTGACCTTATAAATGTGATAAATGAGACAATTGGACTCCACGAAATAACATTCTTCTTAATTTGACATGATTGCTGGAACTCAGCAATTAAACTGGGCGCTGTAGTAGCGCTTTATTTAAAAATTTAGATAAATAAATCATTTTTTACTGTGGGACCAATCCTAGCCGTTAGCGCGCGCTAAAGAAATAGAGACGGTTTCAAAAACTACATTTCATTGACTTTCTAACAGTATCAGTCCGTTTGAGTTACAACGGTTGCGTCACATATTCGTACCAACATGTATTTAGCGATATTTTTCTGATATTACTAGGTTGCATCGCTTTTAACAGTGAAACGATTGACTGTGGGACTTGATTGAACTGATTTTGGACTTTGACCTTATAAATGTGATAAATGAGACAATTGGACTCCAAGAAATAACATTCTTCTTAATTTAACATGATTGCTGGAACTCAGCAATTAAACTGGGCGCTGTGGTAGCGCTTTATTTAAAAATTTGGATAAATAAATCATTTTTTCCTGTGGGACCAATCCTAGCCGTTAGCGCGCGCTGAAGAAATAGAGACAGATTCAAAAACTAAATTTCATTGACTTTATAACGGTATCAATCCGTTTGAGTTACAACGGTTGCGCCACATATTTGTACCAACTTGTATTTAGCGATATTTTTCCGATATTACTAGGTTGCATCGCTTTTAACAGTGAAACGATTGACTGTGGGACTTGAGTTACAACGGTTGCGCCACATATTCGTACCAACATGTATTTAGCGACATTTTTCTGATATTCCTAGGTTGCATCGCTTTTAAACAGTGAAACGATTGACTGTGGAACCTAATTGAACTGATTTTGGAATTTGACCTGATAAATGCAAAAAATGAGACAACTGGACTCCAAGAAATACATTCTTCTTAATTTGAAATGTTTGCTCGAACTCAGCAATTACACTGGGCGCTGTGGTAGCGCTTTATTTAGAAAATTTAGATAAGTAAGTCATTTTTTACTGTGGTACCAATCCTAGCCGTTAGCGCGCGCTAAAGAAATAGAGACAGATTCAAAAACTACATTTCATTGACTTTCTAAGGGTATCAACCGTTTGAGTTACAACGGTTGCGTCACATATTCGTACCCACAAGTATTTAGCGATATTTTTCTGTAATTACTAGGTTGCATCGCTTTTAACAGTGAAACGATTGACTGTGGGACTTAATTGAACTGATTTTGGACTTTGACCTTATAAATGTGATAAATGAGACAATTGGACTCCAAGAAATAACATTCTTCTTAATTTGACTTGATTGCTTGAACTCAGCAGTTACACTGGGCGCTGTGGCAGCGCTTTATTTAAAAGTTTAGATAAATAAGTCATTTTGTACTGTGGGACCAATCCTAGCCGTTAACGCGGGCTGAAGAAATAGACACAGTTTCAAAAACTACATTTCATTGACTTTCTAACGGTATCAATCCGTTTGAGTTACAACGGTTGCGTCACGTATTCGTACTAACATGTATTTAGCGATGTTTTCCTGATATTACTAGGTTGCATTGCTTTTAACAGTGAAACGATTGACTGTGGGACTTGAGTTACAACGGTTGCGCCACATATTCGTACCAACATGTATTTAGCGATATTTTTCTGATATTCCTAGGTTGCATCGCTTTTAACAGTGAAACGATTGACTGTGGAACCTAATTGAACTGATTTTGGAATTTGACCTGATAAATGCAAAAAATGCGACAACTGGACTCCAAGAAATAACATTCTTCTTAATTTGAAATGTTTGCTGGAACTCAGCAATTACACTGGGCGCTGTGGTAGCGCTTTATTTAGAAATTTAGATAAATAATTGATTTTTTACTGTGGTACCAATACTAGCCGTTAGCGCACGCTGAAGAAATAGAGACAGTTTCAAAAACTACATTTCATTGACTTTCTAACGGTATCAGTCCGTTTGATTTACAACGGTTGCGTCACATATTCGTACCAACAAGTATTTAGCGATATTTTTCTGTAATTACTAGGTTGCATCGCTTTTAACAGTGAAACGATTGACTGTGGGACTTAATTGAACTGATTTTGGACTTTGACCTTATAAATGTGATAAATGAGACAATTGGACACCAAGAAATAACATTCTTCTTAATTTGACTTGATTGCTTGAACTCAGCAGTTACACTGGGCGCTGTGGCAGCGCTTTATTTAAAAGTTTAGATAAATAAGTCATTTTGTACTGTGGGACCAATCCTAGCCGTTAACGCGCGCTGAAGAAATAGACACAGTTTCAAAAACTACATTTCATTGACTTTCTTAACGGTATCAATCCGTTTGAGTTACAACGGTTGCGTCACGTATTCGTACTAACATGTATTTAGCGATATTTTCCTGATATTAATAGGTTGCATTGCTTTTAACAGTGAAACGATTGACTGTGGGACTTGAGTTACAACGGTTGCGCCACATATTCGTACCAACATGTATTTAGCGATATTTTTCTGTAATTACTAGGTTGCATCGCTTTTAACAGTGAAACGATTGACTGTGGGACTTAATTGAACTGATTTTGGACTTTGACCTTATAAATGTGATAAATGAGACAATTGGACTCCAAGAAATAACATTCTTCTTAATTTGACTTGATTGCTTGAACTCAGCAGTTACACTGGACGCTGTGGCAGCGCTTTATTTAAAAGTTTAGATAAATAAGTCATTTTGTACTGTGGGACCAATCCTAGCCGTTAACGCGCGCTGAAGAAATAGACACAGTTTCAAAAACTACATTTCATTGACTTTCTAACGGTATCAATCCGTTTGAGTTACAACGGTTGCGTCACGTATTCGCACTAACATGTATTTAGCGATATTTTCCTGATATTACTAGGTTGCATTGCTTCTAACAGTGAAACGATTGACTGTGGGACTTGAGTTACAACGGTTGCGCCACATATTCGTACCAACATGTATTTAGCGATATTTTTCTGATATTCCTAGGTTGCATCGCTTTTAACAGTGAAACGATTGACTGTGGAACCTAATTGAACTGATTTTGGAATTTGACCTGATAAATGCAAAAAATGAGACAACTGGACTCCAAGAAATAACATTCTTCTTAATTTGAAATGTTTGCTGGAACTCAGCAATTAAACTGGGCGCTGTAGTAGCGCTTTATTTAAAAATTTAGATAAATAAATCATTTTTTACTGTGGGACCGAAATCCTAGCCGTTAGCGCGCGCTAAAGAAATAGAGACGGTTTCAAAAACTACATTTCATTGACTTTCTAACGGTATCAGTCCGTTTGAGTTACAACGGTTGCGTCACGTATTCGTACTAACATGTATTTAGCGATATTTTCTTGATATTACTAGGTTGCATTGCTTTTAACAGTGAAACGATTGACTGTGGGACTTGAGTTACAACGGTTGCGCCACATATTCGTACCAACATGTATTTAGCGTTATTTTTCTGTAATTACTAGGTTGCATTGCTTTTAACAGTGAAACGATTGACTGTGGGACTTGATTGAACTGATTTTGGACTTTGACCTTATAAATGTGATAAATGAGACAATTGGACTCCAAGAAATAACATTCTTCTTAATTTGACTTGATTGCTTGAACTCAGCAGTTACACTGGGCGCTGTGGCAGCGCTTTATTTAAAAGTTTAGATAAATAAGTCATTTTGTACTGTGGGACCAATCCTAGCCGTTAACGCGCGCTGAAGAAATAGGCACAGTTTCAAAAACTACATTTCATTGACTTTCTAACGGTATCAATCCGTTTGAGTTACAACGGTTGCGTCACGTATTCGCACTAACATGTATTTAGCGATATTTTCCTGATATTACTAGGTTGCATTGCTTCTAACAGTGAAACGATTGACTGTGGGACTTGAGTTACAACGGTTGCGCCACATATTCGTACCAACATGTATTTAGCGATATTTTTCTGATATTCCTAGGTTGCATCGCTTTTAACAGTGAAACGATTGACTGTGGAACCTAATTGAACTGATTTTGGAATTTGACCTGATAAATGCAAAAAATGAGACAACTGGACTCCAAGAAATAACATTCTTCTTAATTTGAAATGTTTGCTGGAACTCAGCAATTAAACTGGGCGCTGTAGTAGCGCTTTATTTAAAAATTTAGATAAATAAATCATTTTTTACTGTGGGACCAATCCTAGCCGTTAGCGCGCGCTAAAGAAATAGAGACGGTTTCAAAAACTACATTTCATTGACTTTCTAACGGTATCAGTCCGTTTGAGTTACAACGGTTGCGTCACATATTCGTACCAACAAGTATTTAGCGATATTTTTCTGTAATTACTAGGTTGCATCGCTTTTAACAGTGAAACGATTGACTGTGGGACTTAATTGAACTGATTTTGGACTTTGACCTTATAAATGTGATAAATGAGACAATTGGACTCCAAGAAATAACATTCTTCTTAATTTGACTTGATTGCTTGAACTCAGCAGTTACACTGGGCGCTGTGGCAGCGCTTTATTTAAAAGTTTAGATAAATAAGTCATTTTGTACTGTTGGACCAATCCTAGCCGTTAACGCGCGCTGAAGAAATAGACACAGTTTCAAAAACTACATTTCATTGACTTTCTAACGGTATCAATCCGTTTGAGTTACAACGTTTGCGTCACGTATTCGTACTAACATGTATTTAGCGATATTTTCTTGATATTACTAGGTTGCATTGCTTTTAACAGTGAAACGATTGACTGTGGGACTTGATTGAACTGATTTTGGACTTTGACCTTATAAATGTGATAAATGAGACAATTGGACTGCAAGAAATAACGTTCTTCTTAATTTGAAATGATTGCTGGAACTCAGCAATTACACTGGGCGCTGTGGTAGCGCTTTATTTAGAAATTTAGATAAATAAGTTATTTTTTACTGTGGAACCAATCCTAGCCGTTAGCGCGCGCTGAAGAAATAGAGACAGTTTCAAAAACTACATTTCATTGACTTTCTAACGGTAACAATCCGTTAGAGTTACAACGGTTGCGTCACATATTCGTACCAACATGTATTTAGCGATATTTTTCTGATATTACTAGGTTGCATCGCTTTTAACAATGAAACGATTGACTGTGGGACTTGATTGAACTGATTTTGGACTTTGACCTTATAAATGTGATAAATGAGACAATTGGACTCCACGAAATAACATTCTTCTTAATTTGACATGATTGCTGGAACTCAGCAATTAAACTGGGCGCTGTAGTAGCGCTTTATTTAAAAATTTAGATAAATAAATCATTTTTTACTGTGGGACCAATCCTAGCCGTTAGCGCGCGCTAAAGAAATAGAGACGGTTTCAAAAACTACATTTCATTGACTTTCTAACAGTATCAGTCCGTTTGAGTTACAACGGTTGCGTCACATATTCGTACCAACATGTATTTAGCGATATTTTTCTGATATTACTAGGTTGCATCGCTTTTAACAGTGAAACGATTGACTGTGGGACTTGATTGAACTGATTTTGGACTTTAACCTTATAAATGTGATAAATTAGACAATTGGACTCCAAGAAATAACATTCTTCTTAATTTAACATGATTGCTGGAACTCAGCAATTAAACTGGGCGCTGTGGTAGCGCTTTATTTAAAAATTTGGATAAATAAATCATTTTTTCCTGTGGGACCAATCCTAGCCGTTAGCGCGCGCTGAAGAAATAGAGACAGATTCAAAAACTAAATTTCATTGACTTTATAACGGTATCAATCCGTTTGAGTTACAACGGTTGCGCCACATATTTGTACCAACATGTATTTAGCGATATTTTTCCGATATTACTAGGTTGCATCGCTTTTAACAGTGAAACGATTGACTGTGGGACCTAATTGAACTGATTTTGTACTTTGACCTGATAAATGCAAAAAAATGAGACAAGTGGACTGCAAGAAATAACGTTCTTCTTAATTTGAAATGATTGCTGGAACTCAGCAATTACACTGGGCGCTGTGGTAGCGCTTTATTTAGAAATTTAGATAAATAAGTCATTTTTTACTGTGGGACCAATACTAACCGTTAGCGCACGCTGAAGAAATAGAGACAGTTTCAAAAACTACATTTCATTGACTTTCTAACGGTATCAGTCCGTTTGAGTTACAATGGTTGCGTCACATATTCGTACCAACATGTATTTAGCGATACTTTTCTGATATTACTAGGTTGCATCGCTTTTAACAGTGACTCGATTGACTGTGGGACTTGATTGAACTGATTTTGGACTTTGACCTTATAAATGTGATAAATGAGACAATTGGACTCCAAGAAATAACATTCTTCTTAATTTGACTTGATTGCTTGAACTCAGCAGTTACACTGGGCGCTGTGGCAGCGCTTTATTTAAAAGTTTAGATAAATAAGTCATTTTGTACTGTGGGACCAATCCTAGCCGTTAACGCGCGCTGAAGAAATAGACACAGTTTCAAAAACTACATTTCATTGACTTTCTAACGGTATCAATCCGTTTGAGTTACAACGTTTGCGTCACGTATTCGTACTAACATGTATTTAGCGATATTTTCTTGATATTACTAGGTTGCATTGCTTTTAACAGTGAAACGATTGACTGTGGGACTTGATTGAACTGATTTTGGACTTTGACCTTATAAATGTGATAAATGAGACAATTGGACTGCAAGAAATAACGTTCTTCTTAATTTGAAATGATTGCTGGAACTCAGCAATTACACTGGGCGCTGTGGTAGCGCTTTATTTAGAAATTTAGATAAATAAGTTATTTTTTACTGTGGAACCAATCCTAGCCGTTAGCGCGCGCTGAAGAAATAGAGACAGTTTCAAAAACTACATTTCATTGACTTTCTAACGGTAACAATCCGTTAGAGCTACAACGGTTGCGTCACATATTCGTACCAACATGTATTTAGCGATATTTTTCTGATATTACTAGGTTGCATCGCTTTTAACAATGAAACGATTGACTGTGGGACTTGATTGAACTGATTTTGGACTTTGACCTTATAAATGTGATAAATGAGACAATTGGACTCCACGAAATAACATTCTTCTTAATTTGACATGATTGCTGGAACTCAGCAATTAAACTGGGCGCTGTAGTAGCGCTTTATTTAAAAATTTAGATAAATAAATCATTTTTTACTGTGGGACCAATCCTAGCCGTTAGCGCGCGCTAAAGAAATAGAGACGGTTTCAAAAACTACATTTCATTGACTTTCTAACAGTATCAGTCCGTTTGAGTTACAACGGTTGCGTCACATATTCGTACCAACATGTATTTAGCGATATTTTTCTGATATTACTAGGTTGCATCGCTTTTAACAGTGAAACGATTGACTGTGGGACTTGAGTTACAACGGTTGCGCCACATATTCGTACCAACATGTATTTAGCGACATTTTTCTGATATTCCTAGGTTGCATCGCTTTTAACAGTGAAACGATTGACTGGGGAACCTAATTGAACTGATTTTGGAATTTGACCTGATAAATGCAAAAAATGAGACAACTGGACTCCAAGAAATAACATTCTTCTTAATTTGAAATGTTTGCTCGAACTCAGCAATTACACTGGGCGCTGTGGTAGCGCTTTATTTAGAAATTTAGATAAATAAGTCATTTTTTACTGTGGTACCAATCCTAGCCGTTAGCGCGCGCTAAAGAAATAGAGACAGATTCAAAAACTACATTTCATTGACTTTCTAAGGGTATCAACCGTTTGAGTTACAACGGTTGCGTCACATATTCGTACCCACAAGTATTTAGCGATATTTTTCTGTAATTACTAGGTTGCATCGCTTTTAACAGTGAAACGATTGACTGTGGGACTTAATTGAACTGATTTTGGACTTTGACCTTATAAATGTGATAAATGAGACAATTGGACTCCAAGAAATAACATTCTTCTTAATTTGACTTGATTGCTTGAACTCAGCAGTTACACTGGGCGCTGTGGCAGCGCTTTATTTAAAAGTTTGGATAAATAAGTCATTTTGTACTGTGGGACCAATCCTAGCCGTTAACGCGCGCTGAAGAAATAGACACAGTTTCAAAAACTACATTTCATTGACTTTCTAACGGTATCAATCCGTTTGAGTTACAACGGTTGCGTCACGTATTCGTACTAACATGTATTTAGCGATGTTTTCCTGATATTACTAGGTTGCATTGCTTTTAACAGTGAAACGATAGACTGTGGGACTTGAGTTACAACGGTTGCGCCACATATTCGTACCAACATGTATTTAGCGATATTTTTCTGATATTCCTAGGTTGCATCGCTTTTAACAGTGAAACGATTGACTGTGGAACCTAATTGAACTGATTTTGGAATTTGACCTGATAAATGCAAAAAATGAGACAACTGGACTCCAAGAAATAACATTCTTCTTAATTTGAAATGTTTGCTGGAACTCAGCAATTACACTGGGCGCTGTGGTAGCGCTTTATTTAGAAATTTAGATAAATAATTCATTCTTTACTGTGGTACCAATACTAGCCGTTAGCGCACGCTGAAGAAATAGAGACAGTTTCAAAAACTACATTTCATTGACTTTCTAACGGTATCAGTCCGTTTGATTTACAACGGTTGCGTCACATATTCGTACCAACAAGTATTTAGCGATATTTTTCTGTAATTACTAGGTTGCATCGCTTTTAACAGTGAAACGATTGACTGTGGGACTTAATTGAACTGATTTTGGACTTTGACCTTATAAATGTGATAAATGAGACAATTGGACTCCAAGAAATAACATTCTTCTTAATTTGACTTGATTGCTTGAACTCAGCAGTTACACTGGGCGCTGTGGCAGCGCTTTATTTAAAAGTTTAGATAAATAAGTCATTTTGTACTGTGGGACCAATCCTAGCCGTTAACGCGCGCTGAAGAAATAGACACAGTTTCAAAAACTACATTTCATTGACTTTCTAACGGTATCAATCCGTTTGAGTTACAACGGTTGCGTCACGTATTCGTACTAACATGTATTTAGCGATATTTTCCTGATATTAATAGGTTCCATTGCTTTTAACAGTGAAACGATTGACTGTGGGACTTGAGTTACAACGGTTGCGCCACATATTCGTACCAACATGTATTTAGCGATATTTTTCTGTAATTACTAGGTTGCATCGCTTTTAACAGTGAAACGATTGACTGTGGGTGTTGAGTTACAACGGTTGCGCCACATATTCGTACCAACATGTATTTAGCGACATTTTTCTGTAATTACTAGGTTGCATCGCTTTTAACAGTGAAACGATTGACTGTGGGACTTAATTGAACTGATTTTGGACTTTGACCTTATAAATGTGATAAATGAGACAATTGGACTCCAAGAAATAACATTCTTCTTAATTTGACTTGATTGCTTGAACTCAGCAGTTACACTGGGCGCTGTGGCAGCGCTTTATTTAAAAGTTTAGATAAATAAGTCATTTTTGTACTGTGGGACCAATCCTAGCCGTTAACGCGCGCTGAAGAAATAGACACAGTTTCAAAAACTACATTTCATTGACTTTCTAACGGTATCAGTCCGTTTGAGTTACAACGGTTGCGTCACATATTCGTACCAACAAGTATTTAGCGATATTTTTCTGATATTACTAGGTTGCATTCGCTTTTAACAGTGAAACGATTGACTGTGGGACTTGATTGAACTGATTTTGGACTTTGACCTTATAAATGTGATAAATGAGACAATTGGACTGCAAGAAATAACGTTCTTCTTAATTTGACATGATTGCTGGAACTCAGCATTACACTGGGCGCTGTGGTAGCGCTTTATTTAAAATTTAGATAAATAAGTCATTTTTTACTGTGGAACCAATCCTAGCCGTTAGCGCGCGCTGAAGAAATAGAGACAGTTTCAAAACTACATTTCATTGACTTTCTAACGGTATCAGTCCGTTTGAGTTACAACGGTTGCGTCACATATTCGTACCAACAAGTATTTAGCGATATTTTTCTGTAATTACTAGGTTGCATCGCTTTTAACAGTGAAACGATTGACTGTGGGACTTGATTGAATTGATTTTGGACTTTGACCTTATAAATGTGATAAATGAGACAATTGGACTCAAGAAATAACATTCTTCTTAATTTGACTGATTGCTGGAACTCAGCAGTTACACTGGGCGCTGTGGCAGCGCTTTATTTAAAAGTTTAGATAAATAAGTCATTTTGTACTGTTGGGACCAATCTAGCCGTTAGCGCGCGCTGAAGAAATAGACACAGTTTCAAAAACTACATTTCATTGACTTTCTAACGGTATCAATCCGTTTGAGTTACAACGTTTGCGTCACGTATTCGTACTAACATGTATTTAGCGATATTTTTCTGATATTACTAGGTTGCATCGCTTTTAACAGTGAAACGATTGACTGTGGGACTTAATTGAACTGATTTTGGACTTTGACCTTATAAATGTGATAAATGAGACAATTGGACTGCAAGAAATAACGTTCTTCTTAATTTGAAATGATTGCTGGAACTCAGCAATTACACTGGGCGCTGTGGTAGCGCTTTATTTAGAAATTTAGATAAATAAGTCATTTTTACTGTGGAACCAATCCTAGCCGTTAGCGCGCGCTGAAGAAATAGAGACAGTTTCAAAAACTACATTTCATTGACTTTCTAACGGTATCAATCCGTTTGAGTTACAACGGTTGCGTCACATATTCGTACCAACATGTATTTAGCGATATTTTTCTGATATTACTAGGTTGCATCGCTTTTAACAGTGAAACGATTGACTGTGGGACTTGATTGAACTGATTTTGGACTTTGACCTTATAAATGTGATAAATGAGACAATTGGACTCCAAGAAATAACATTCTTCTTAATTTGACATGATTGCTGGAACTCAGCAATTACACTGGGCGCTGTGGTAGCGCTTTATTTAAAATTTAGATAAATAAGTCATTTTTTACTGTGGGACCAATCCTAGCCGTTAGCGCGCGCTAAAGAAATAGAGACAGTTTCAAAAACTACATTTCATTGACTTTCTAACGGTATCAGTCCGTTTGAGTTACAACGGTTGCGTCACATATTCGTACCAACATGTATTTAGCGATATTTTTCTGATATTACTAGGTTGCATCGCTTTTAACAGTGAAACGATTGACTGTGGGACTTGATTGAACTGATTTTGGACTTTGACCTTATAAATGTGATAAATGAGACAATTGGACTCCAAGAAATAACATTCTTCTTAATTTGACATGATTGCTGGAACTCAGCAATTAAACTGGGCGCTGTGGTAGCGCTTTATTTAAAATTTAGATAAATAAATCATTTTTTACTGTGGGACCAATCCTAGCCGTTAGCGCGCGCTGAAGAAATAGAGACAGATTCAAAAACTACATTTCATTGACTTTCTAACGGTATCAATCCGTTTGAGTTACAACGGTTGCGTCACATATTCGTACCAACATGTATTTAGCGATATTTTTCTGATATTACTAGGTTGCATCGCTTTTAACAGTGAAACGATTGACTGTGGGACTTAATTGAACTGATTTTGGACTTTGACCTTATAAATGTGATAAATGAGACAATTGGACTCCAAGAAATAACATTCTTCTTAATTTGAAATGATTGCTGGAACTCAGCAATTACACTGGGCGCTGTGGTAGCGCTTTATTTAAAAATTTAGATAAATAAGTCATTTTTTACTGTGGGACCAATCCTAGCCGTTAGCGCGCGCTGAAGAAATAGAGACAGTTTCAAAAACTACATTTCATTGACTTTCTAACGGTATCAATCCGTTTGAGTTACAACGGTTGCGTCACATATTCGTACCAACATGTATTTAGCGATATTTTTCTGATATTACTAGGTTGCATCGCTTTTAACAGTGAAACGATTGACTGTGGGACTTGATTGAACTGATTTTGGACTTTGACCTTATAAATGTGATAAATGAGACAATTGGACTCCAAGAAATAACATTCTTCTTAATTTGACATGATTGCTGAACTCAGCAATTACACTGGGCGCTGTGGCAGCGCTTTATTTAAAAGTTTAGATAAATAAGTCATTTTGTACTGTGGGACCAATCCTAGCCGTTAGCGCGCGCTGAAGAAATAGACACAGTTTCAAAAACTACATTTCATTGACTTTCTAACGGTATCAATCCGTTTGAGTTACAACGGTTGCGTCACGTATTCGTACTAACATGTATTTAGCGATATTTTTCTGATATTACTAGGTTGCATTGCTTTTAACAGTGAAACGATTGACTGTGGGACTTGATTGAACTGATTTTGGACTTTGACCTTATAAATGTGATAAATGAGACAATTGGACTCCAAGAAATAACATTCTTCTTAATTTGACATGATTGCTGGAACTCAGCAATTAAACTGGGCGCTGTGGTAGCGCTTTATTTAAAAATTTAGATAAATAAATCATTTTTTCTGTGGGACCAATCCTTGGCCGTTAGCGCGCGCTAAAGAAATAAAGACAGATTCAAAAACTACATTTCATTGACTTTCTAACGGTATCAATCCGTTTGAGTTACAACGGTTGCGTCACATATTCGTACCAACATGTATTTAGCGATATTTTTCTGATATTACTAGGTTGCATCGCTTTTAACAGTGAAACGATTGACTGTGGGACTTAATTGAACTGATTTTGGACTTTGACCTTATAAATGTGATAAATGAGACAATTGGACTCCAAGAAATAACATTCTTCTTAATTTGACATGATTGCTGGAACTCAGCAATTACACTGGGCGCTGTGGTAGCGCTTTATTAAAAGTTTAGATAAATAAGTCATTTTTTACTGTGGGACCAATCCTAGCCGTTAGCGCGCGCTGAAGAAATAGAGACAGTTTCAAAAACTACATTTCATTGACTTTCTAACGGTATCAATCCGTTTGAGTTACAACGGTTGCGTCACATATTCGTACCAACATGTATTTAGCGATATTTTTCTGATATTACTAGGTTGCATCGCTTTTAACAGTGAAACGATTGACTGTGGGACTTAATTGAACTGATTTTGGACTTTGACCTTATAAATGTGATAAATGAGACAATTGGACTCCAAGAAATAACATTCTTCTTAATTTGACTGATTGCTTGAACTCAGCAGTTACACTGGGCGCTGTGGCAGCGCTTTATTTAAAAGTTTAGATAAATAAGTCATTTTGTACTGTGGGACCAATCCTAGCCGTTAGCGCGCGCTGAAGAAATAGAGACAGTTTCAAAAACTACATTTCATTGACTTTCTAACGGTATCAATCCGTTTGAGTTACAACGGTTGCGTCACATATTCGTACCAACATGTATTTAGCGATATTTTTCTGATATTACTAGGTTGCATCGCTTTTAACAGTGAAACGATTGACTGTGGGGACTTAATTGAACTGATTTTGGACTTTGACCTTATAATGTGATAAATGAGACAATTGGACTCCAAGAAATAACATTCTTCTTAATTTGACATGATTGCTGGAACTCAGCAGTTACACTGGGCGCTGTGGCAGCGCTTTATTTAAAATTTAGATAAATAAGTCATTTTGTACTGTGGGACCAATCCTAGCCGTTAGCGCGCGCTGAAGAAATAGAGACAGTTTCAAAAACTACATTTCATTGACTTTCTAACGGTATCAATCCGTTTGAGTTACAACGGTTGCGTCACATATTCGTACTAACATGTATTTAGCGATATTTTTCTGATATTACTAGGTTGCATCGCTTTTAACAGTGAAACGATTGACTGTGGGACTTGATTGAACTGATTTTGGACTTTGACCTTATAAATGTGATAAATGAGACAATTGGACTCCAAGAAATAACATTCTTCTTAATTTGACATGATTGCTGGAACTCAGCAATTACACTGGGCGCTGTGGTAGCGCTTTATTTAAAAATTTAGATAAATAAGTCATTTTTTACTGTGGGACCAATCCTAGCCGTTAGCGCGCGCTGAAGAAATAAGACAGTTCAAAAACTACATTTCATTGACTTTCTAACGGTATCAATCCGTTTGAGTTACAACGGTTGCGTCACATATTCGTACCAACATGTATTTAGCGATATTTTTCTGATATTACTAGGTTGCATCGCTTTTAACAGTGAAACGATTGACTGTGGGACTTAATTGAACTGATTTTGGACTTTGACCTTATAAATGTGATAAATGAGACAATTGGACTCCAAGAAATAACATTCTTCTTAATTTGACTTGATTGCTTGAACTCAGCAGTTACACTGGGCGCTGTGGCAGCGCTTTATTTAAAAATTTAGATAAATAAGTCATTTTTTACTGTGGGACCAATCCTAGCCGTTAGCGCGCGCTGAAGAAATAGAGACAGTTTCAAAAACTACATTTCATTGACTTTCTAACGGTATCAGTCCGTTTGAGTTACAACGGTTGCGTCACATATTCGTACCAACATGTATTTAGCGATATTTTTCTGATATTACTAGGTTGCATTGCTTTTAACAGTGAAACGATTGACTGTGGGACTTGATTGAACTGATTTTGGACTTTGACCTTATAAATGTGATAAATGAGACAATTGGACTCCAAGAAATAACATTCTTCTTAATTTGACATGATTGCTGGAACTCAGCAATTAAACTGGGCGCTGTGGTAGCGCTTTATTTAAAAATTTAGATAAATAAATCATTTTTTACTGTGCGACCAATCCTAGCCGTTAGCGCGCGCTAAAGAAATAAAGACAGATTCAAAAACTACATTTCATTGACTTTCTAACGGTATCAGTCCGTTTGAGTTACAACGGTTGCGTCACATATTCGTACCAACATGTATTTAGCGATATTTTTCTGATATTACTAGGTTGCATCGCTTTTAACAGTGGAAACGATTGACTGTGGGACTTAATTGAACTGATTTTGGACTTTGACCTTGTAAATGTGATAAATGAGACAATTGGACTCCAAGAAATAACATTCTTCTTAATTTGACATGATTGCTGGAACTCAGCATTACACTGGGCGCTGTGGTAGCGCTTTATTTAAAAATTTAGATAAATAAGTCATTTTTTACTGTGGGAACCAATCCTAGCCGTTAGCGCGCGCTGAAGAAATAGAGACAGTTTCAAAAACTACATTTCATTGACTTTCTAACGGTATCAATCCGTTTGAGTTACAACGGTTTGCGTCACATATTTCGTTACCAACATGTATTTAGCGATATTTTTCTGATATTACTAGGTTGCATTCGCTTTTAACAGTGAAACGATTGACTGTGGGACTTAATTGAAACTGATTTTGGACTTTGACCTTATAAATGTGATAAATGAGACAATTGGACTCCAAGAAATAACATTCTTCTTAATTTGAAATGATTGCTTGGAACTCAGCAATTACACTGGGCGCTGTGGTAGCGCTTTATTTAAAAATTTAGATAAATAAGTCATTTTTTACTGTGGGACCAATCCTAGCCGTTAGCTGCGCGCTGAAGAAATAGAGACAGTTTCAAAAACTACATTTCATTGACTTTTCTAACGGTATCAGTCCGTTTGAGTTACAACGGTTGCGTCACATATTCGTACCAACATGTATTTAGCGATATTTTTCTGATAATTACTAGGTTGCATCGCTTTTTAACAGTGAAACGATTGGACTGTGGGACTTGATTGAACTGATTTTGGACTTTGACCTTATAAATGTGATAAATGAGACAATTGGGACTTCCAAGAAATAAACATTCTTCTTAATTTGACATGATTGCTGGAACTCAGCAATTAAACTGGGCGCTGTGGTAGCGCTTTATTTAAAAGTTTAGATAATAAATCATTTTTTTCTGTGGGACCAATCCTAGCCGTTAGCGCGCGCTGAAGAAATAGAGACAGATTCAAAACTACATTCATTGACTTTCTAACGGTATCAATCCGTTGAGTTACAACGGTTGCGCACATATTCGTACCAACATGTATTTTAGCGATATTTTTCTGATATTAACTAGGTTGCATCGCTTTTAACAGTGAAACGATTGACTGTGGGACTTGATTGAACTGATTTTGACTTTGACCTTATAAATGTGATAAATGAGACAATTGGACTCCAAGAAATAACATTCTTCTTAATTGACATGATTGCTGGAACTCAGCAATTACACTGGGCGCTGTGGTAGCGCTTTATTTAAAAATTTAGATAAATAAGTCATTTTTTACTGTGGACCAATCCTAGCCGTTAGCGCGCTGAAGAAATAGAGACAGTTTCAAAAACTACATTTCATTGACTTTCTAACGGTATCATCCGTTTGGAGTTACAACGGTTGCGTCACATATTTCGTACCAACATGTATTTAGCGATATTTTTCTGATATTACTAGGTTTGCATCGCTTTTAACAGTGAAACGATTGACTGTGGGACTTATTGAACTTGATTTTGGACTTTGACCTTATAAATGTGATAAATGAGACAATTGGACTCCAAGAAATAACATTCTTCTTAATTTGACATGATTGCTGGAAACTCAGCAATTACACTGGGCGCTGTGGTAGCGCTTTATTTAAAAATTTAGATAAATAAGTCATTTGTTACTGTGGGACCAATCCTAGCCGTTAGCGCGCGCTGAAGAAATAGACACAGTTTCAAAAACTACATTTCATTGACTTTCTAACGGTATCATCCGTTTGAGTTACAACGGTTCCGTCACATATTCGTACCAACATGTATTTAGCGATATTTTTTCTGATATTACTAGGTTGCATCGCTTTTAACAGTGAAACGATTGACTGTGGGACTTAATTGAACTGATTTTGGACTTTGACCTTATAAATGTGATAAATGAGACAATTGGACTCCAAGAAATAACGTTCTTCTTAATTTGACATGATTGCTGGAACTCAGCAATTACACTGGGCGCTGTGGTAGCGCTTTATTTAAATATTTTAGATAAATAAGTCATTTTTTACTGTGGGACCAATCCTAGCCTTTAGCACGCGCTGAAGAAATAGAGACAGTTTCAAAAACTACATTTCATTGACTTTCTAACGGTATCAGTCCGTTTGAGTTACAACGGTTGCGTCACATATTCGTACCAACATGTATTTAGCGATATTTTTCTGATATTACTAGGTTGCATCGCTTTAACAGTGAAACGATTGACTGTGGGACTTAATTGAACTGATTTTGGACTTTGACCTTATAAATGTGATAAATGAGACAATTGGACTCCAAGTAAATAACATTCTTCTTAATTTGACTTGATTGCTTGAACTCAGCAGTTCACACTGGGCGCTGTGTAGCGCTTTATTTAAAAATTTAGATAAATAAGTCATTTTTTACTGTGGGACCAATCCTAGCCGTTAGCGCGCGCTGAAGAAATAGAGACAGTTTCAAAAACTACATTTCATTGACTTTCTAACGGTATCAGTCCGTTTGAGTTACAACGGTTGCGTCACATATTCGTACCAACATGTATTTAGCGATATTTTTCTGATATTACTAGGTTGCATCGCTTTTAACAGTGAAACGATTGACTGTGGGACTTAATTGAACTGATTTTGGACTTTGACCTTATAAATGTGATAAATGAGACAATTGGACTCCAAGAAATAACATTCTTCTTAATTTGACATGATTGCTGGAACTCAGCATTACACTGGGCGCTGTGGTAGCGCTTTATTTAAAAATTTAGATAAATAAGTCATTTTTTACTGTGGGACCAATCCTAGCCGTTAGCGCGCGCTGAAGAAATAGAGACAGTTTCAAAAACTACATTTCATTGACTTTCTAACGGTATCAGTCCGTTTGAGTTACAACGGTTGCGTCACATATTCGTACCAACATGTATTTAGCGATATTTTTCTGATATTACTAGGTTGCATCGCTTTTAACAGTGAAACGATTGACTGTGGGACTTAATTGAACTGATTTTGGACTTTGACCTTATAAATGTGATAAATGAGACAATTGGACTCCAAGAAATAACATTCTTCTTAATTTGACATGATTGCTGGAACTCAGCGATTACACTGGGCGCTGTGGTAGCGCTTTATTTAAAAATTTAGATAAATAAGTCATTTTTTACTGTGGGACCAATCCTAGCCGTTAGCGCGCGCTGAAGAAATAGAGACAGTTTCAAAAACTACATTTCATTGACTTTCTAACGGTATCAGTCCGTTTGAGTTACAACGGTTGCGTCACATATTCGTACCAACATGTATTTAGCGATATTTTTCTGATATTACTAGGTTGCATCGCTTTTAACAGTGAAACGATTGACTGTGGGACTTAATTGAACTGATTTTGGACTTTGACCTTATAAATGTGATAAATGAGACAATTGGACTCCAAGAAATAACATTCTTCTTAATTTGACATGATTGCTGGAACTCAGCGATTACACTGGGCGCTGTGGTAGCGCTTTATTTAAAAATTTAGATAAATAAGTCATTTTTTACTGTGGGACCAATCCTAGCCGTTAGCGCGCGCTGAAGAAATAGAGACAGTTTCAAAAACTACATTTCATTGACTTTCTAACGGTATCAGTCCGTTTGAGTTACAACGGTTGCGTCACATATTCGTACCAACATGTATTTAGCGATATTTTTCTGATATTACTAGGTTGCATCGCTTTTAACAGTGAAACGATTGACTGTGGGACTTAATTGAACTGATTTTGGACTTTGACCTTATAAATGTGATAAATGAGACAATTGGACTCCAAGAAATAACATTCTTCTTAATTTGACATGATTGCTGGAACTCAGCATTACACTGGGCGCTGTGGTAGCGCTTTATTTAAAAATTTAGATAAATAAGTCATTTTTTACTGTGGGACCAATCCTAGCCGTTAGCGCGCGCTGAAGAAATAGAGACAGTTTCAAAAACTACATTTCATTGACTTTCTAACGGTATCAGTCCGTTTGAGTTACAACGGTTGCGTCACATATTCGTACCAACATGTATTTAGCGATATTTTTCTGATATTACTAGGTTGCATCGCTTTTAACAGTGAAACGATTGACTGTGGGACTTAATTGAACTGATTTTGGACTTTGACCTTATAAATGTGATAAATGAGACAATTGGACTCCAAGAAATAACATTCTTCTTAATTTGACATGATTGCTGGAACTCAGCGATTACACTGGGCGCTGTGGTAGCGCTTTATTTAAAAATTTAGATAAATAAGTCATTTTTTACTGTGGGACCAATCCTAGCCGTTAGCGCGCGCTGAAGAAATAGAGACAGTTTCAAAAACTACATTTCATTGACTTTCTAACGGTATCAGTCCGTTTGAGTTACAACGGTTGCGTCACATATTCGTACCAACATGTATTTAGCGATATTTTTCTGATATTACTAGGTTGCATCGCTTTTAACAGTGAAACGATTGACTGTGGGACTTAATTGAACTGATTTTGGACTTTGACCTTATAAATGTGATAAATGAGACAATTGGACTCCAAGAAATAACATTCTTCTTAATTTGACATGATTGCTGGAACTCAGCGATTACACTGGGCGCTGTGGTAGCGCTTTATTTAAAAATTTAGATAAATAAGTCATTTTTTACTGTGGGACCAATCCTAGCCGTTAGCGCGCGCTGAAGAAATAGAGACAGTTTCAAAAACTACATTTCATTGACTTTCTAACGGTATCAGTCCGTTTGAGTTACAACGGTTGCGTCACATATTCGTACCAACATGTATTTAGCGATATTTTTCTGATATTACTAGGTTGCATCGCTTTTAACAGTGAAACGATTGACTGTGGGACTTAATTGAACTGATTTTGGACTTTGACCTTATAAATGTGATAAATGAGACAATTGGACTCCAAGAAATAACATTCTTCTTAATTTGACATGATTGCTGGAACTCAGCGATTACACTGGGCGCTGTGGTAGCGCTTTATTTAAAAATTTAGATAAATAAGTCATTTTTTACTGTGGGACCAATCCTAGCCGTTAGCGCGCGCTGAAGAAATAGAGACAGTTTCAAAAACTACATTTCATTGACTTTCTAACGGTATCAGTCCGTTTGAGTTACAACGGTTGCGTCACATATTCGTACCAACATGTATTTAGCGATATTTTTCTGATATTACTAGGTTGCATCGCTTTTAACAGTGAAACGATTGACTGTGGGACTTAATTGAACTGATTTTGGACTTTGACCTTATAAATGTGATAAATGAGACAATTGGACTCCAAGAAATAACATTCTTCTTAATTTGACATGATTGCTGGAACTCAGCGATTACACTGGGCGCTGTGGTAGCGCTTTATTTAAAAATTTAGATAAATAAGTCATTTTTTACTGTGGGACCAATCCTAGCCGTTAGCGCGCGCTGAAGAAATAGAGACAGTTTCAAAAACTACATTTCATTGACTTTCTAACGGTATCAGTCCGTTTGAGTTACAACGGTTGCGTCACATATTCGTACCAACATGTATTTAGCGATATTTTTCTGATATTACTAGGTTGCATCGCTTTTAACAGTGAAACGATTGACTGTGGGACTTAATTGAACTGATTTTGGACTTTGACCTTATAAATGTGATAAATGAGACAATTGGACTCCAAGAAATAACATTCTTCTTAATTTGACATGATTGCTGGAACTCAGCGATTACACTGGGCGCTGTGGTAGCGCTTTATTTAAAAATTTAGATAAATAAGTCATTTTTTACTGTGGGACCAATCCTAGCCGTTAGCGCGCGCTGAAGAAATAGAGACAGTTTCAAAAACTACATTTCATTGACTTTCTAACGGTATCAGTCCGTTTGAGTTACAACGGTTGCGTCACATATTCGTACCAACATGTATTTAGCGATATTTTTCTGATATTACTAGGTTGCATCGCTTTTAACAGTGAAACGATTGACTGTGGGACTTAATTGAACTGATTTTGGACTTTGACCTTATAAATGTGATAAATGAGACAATTGGACTCCAAGAAATAACATTCTTCTTAATTTGACATGATTGCTGGAACTCAGCGATTACACTGGGCGCTGTGGTAGCGCTTTATTTAAAAATTTAGATAAATAAGTCATTTTTTACTGTGGGACCAATCCTAGCCGTTAGCGCGCGCTGAAGAAATAGAGACAGTTTCAAAAACTACATTTCATTGACTTTCTAACGGTATCAGTCCGTTTGAGTTACAACGGTTGCGTCACATATTCGTACCAACATGTATTTAGCGATATTTTTCTGATATTACTAGGTTGCATCGCTTTTAACAGTGAAACGATTGACTGTGGGACTTAATTGAACTGATTTTGGACTTTGACCTTATAAATGTGATAAATGAGACAATTGGACTCCAAGAAATAACATTCTTCTTAATTTGACATGATTGCTGGAACTCAGCGATTACACTGGGCGCTGTGGTAGCGCTTTATTTAAAAATTTAGATAAATAAGTCATTTTTTACTGTGGGACCAATCCTAGCCGTTAGCGCGCGCTGAAGAAATAGAGACAGTTTCAAAAACTACATTTCATTGACTTTCTAACGGTATCAGTCCGTTTGAGTTACAACGTCACATATTCGTACCAACATGTATTTAGCGATATTTTTCTGATATTACTAGGTTGCATCGCTTTTAACAGTGAAACGATTGACTGTGGGACTTAATTGAACTGATTTTGGACTTTGACCTTATAAATGTGATAAATGAGACAATTGGACTCCAAGAAATAACATTCTTCTTAATTTGACATGATTGCTGGAACTCAGCATTACACTGGGCGCTGTGGTAGCGCTTTATTTAAAAATTTAGATAAATAAGTCATTTTTTACTGTGGGACCAATCCTAGCCGTTAGCGCGCGCTGAAGAAATAGAGACAGTTTCAAAAACTACATTTCATTGACTTTCTAACGGTATCAGTCCGTTTGAGTTACAACGGTTGCGTCACATATTCGTACCAACATGTATTTAGCGATATTTTTCTGATATTACTAGGTTGCATCGCTTTTAACAGTGAAACGATTGACTGTGGGACTTAATTGAACTGATTTTGGACTTTGACCTTATAAATGTGATAAATGAGACAATTGGACTCCAAGAAATAACATTCTTCTTAATTTGACATGATTGCTGGAACTCAGCATTACACTGGGCGCTGTGGTAGCGCTTTATTTAAAAATTTAGATAAATAAGTCATTTTTTACTGTGGGACCAATCCTAGCCGTTAGCGCGCGCTGAAGAAATAGAGACAGTTTCAAAAACTACATTTCATTGACTTTCTAACGGTATCAGTCCGTTTGAGTTACAACGGTTGCGTCACATATTCGTACCAACATGTATTTAGCGATATTTTTCTGATATTACTAGGTTGCATCGCTTTTAACAGTGAAACGATTGACTGTGGGACTTAATTGAACTGATTTTGGACTTTGACCTTATAAATGTGATAAATGAGACAATTGGACTCCAAGAAATAACATTCTTCTTAATTTGACATGATTGCTGGAACTCAGCGATTACACTGGGCGCTGTGGTAGCGCTTTATTTAAAAATTTAGATAAATAAGTCATTTTTTACTGTGGGACCAATCCTAGCCGTTAGCGCGCGCTGAAGAAATAGAGACAGTTTCAAAAACTACATTTCATTGACTTTCTAACGGTATCAGTCCGTTTGAGTTACAACGGTTGCGTCACATATTCGTACCAACATGTATTTAGCGATATTTTTCTGATATTACTAGGTTGCATCGCTTTTAACAGTGAAACGATTGACTGTGGGACTTAATTGAACTGATTTTGGACTTTGACCTTATAAATGTGATAAATGAGACAATTGGACTCCAAGAAATAACATTCTTCTTAATTTGACATGATTGCTGGAACTCAGCGATTACACTGGGCGCTGTGGTAGCGCTTTATTTAAAAATTTAGATAAATAAGTCATTTTTTACTGTGGGACCAATCCTAGCCGTTAGCGCGCGCTGAAGAAATAGAGACAGTTTCAAAAACTACATTTCATTGACTTTCTAACGGTATCAGTCCGTTTGAGTTACAACGGTTGCGTCACATATTCGTACCAACATGTATTTAGCGATATTTTTCTGATATTACTAGGTTGCATCGCTTTTAACAGTGAAACGATTGACTGTGGGACTTAATTGAACTGATTTTGGACTTTGACCTTATAAATGTGATAAATGAGACAATTGGACTCCAAGAAATAACATTCTTCTTAATTTGACATGATTGCTGGAACTCAGCGATTACACTGGGCGCTGTGGTAGCGCTTTATTTAAAAATTTAGATAAATAAGTCATTTTTTACTGTGGGACCAATCCTAGCCGTTAGCGCGCGCTGAAGAAATAGAGACAGTTTCAAAAACTACATTTCATTGACTTTCTAACGGTATCAGTCCGTTTGAGTTACAACGGTTGCGTCACATATTCGTACCAACATGTATTTAGCGATATTTTTCTGATATTACTAGGTTGCATCGCTTTTAACAGTGAAACGATTGACTGTGGGACTTAATTGAACTGATTTTGGACTTTGACCTTATAAATGTGATAAATGAGACAATTGGACTCCAAGAAATAACATTCTTCTTAATTTGACATGATTGCTGGAACTCAGCATTACACTGGGCGCTGTGGTAGCGCTTTATTTAAAAATTTAGATAAATAAGTCATTTTTTACTGTGGGACCAATCCTAGCCGTTAGCGCGCGCTGAAGAAATAGAGACAGTTTCAAAAACTACATTTCATTGACTTTCTAACGGTATCAGTCCGTTTGAGTTACAACGGTTGCGTCACATATTCGTACCAACATGTATTTAGCGATATTTTTCTGATATTACTAGGTTGCATCGCTTTTAACAGTGAAACGATTGACTGTGGGACTTAATTGAACTGATTTTGGACTTTGACCTTATAAATGTGATAAATGAGACAATTGGACTCCAAGAAATAACATTCTTCTTAATTTGACATGATTGCTGGAACTCAGCGATTACACTGGGCGCTGTGGTAGCGCTTTATTTAAAAATTTAGATAAATAAGTCATTTTTTACTGTGGGACCAATCCTAGCCGTTAGCGCGCGCTGAAGAAATAGAGACAGTTTCAAAAACTACATTTCATTGACTTTCTAACGGTATCAGTCCGTTTGAGTTACAACGGTTGCGTCACATATTCGTACCAACATGTATTTAGCGATATTTTTCTGATATTACTAGGTTGCATCGCTTTTAACAGTGAAACGATTGACTGTGGGACTTAATTGAACTGATTTTGGACTTTGACCTTATAAATGTGATAAATGAGACAATTGGACTCCAAGAAATAACATTCTTCTTAATTTGACATGATTGCTGGAACTCAGCGATTACACTGGGCGCTGTGGTAGCGCTTTATTTAAAAATTTAGATAAATAAGTCATTTTTTACTGTGGGACCAATCCTAGCCGTTAGCGCGCGCTGAAGAAATAGAGACAGTTTCAAAAACTACATTTCATTGACTTTCTAACGGTATCAGTCCGTTTGAGTTACAACGGTTGCGTCACATATTCGTACCAACATGTATTTAGCGATATTTTTCTGATATTACTAGGTTGCATCGCTTTTAACAGTGAAACGATTGACTGTGGGACTTAATTGAACTGATTTTGGACTTTGACCTTATAAATGTGATAAATGAGACAATTGGACTCCAAGAAATAACATTCTTCTTAATTTGACATGATTGCTGGAACTCAGCATTACACTGGGCGCTGTGGTAGCGCTTTATTTAAAAATTTAGATAAATAAGTCATTTTTTACTGTGGGACCAATCCTAGCCGTTAGCGCGCGCTGAAGAAATAGAGACAGTTTCAAAAACTACATTTCATTGACTTTCTAACGGTATCAGTCCGTTTGAGTTACAACGGTTGCGTCACATATTCGTACCAACATGTATTTAGCGATATTTTTCTGATATTACTAGGTTGCATCGCTTTTAACAGTGAAACGATTGACTGTGGGACTTAATTGAACTGATTTTGGACTTTGACCTTATAAATGTGATAAATGAGACAATTGGACTCCAAGAAATAACATTCTTCTTAATTTGACATGATTGCTGGAACTCAGCGATTACACTGGGCGCTGTGGTAGCGCTTTATTTAAAAATTTAGATAAATAAGTCATTTTTTACTGTGGGACCAATCCTAGCCGTTAGCGCGCGCTGAAGAAATAGAGACAGTTTCAAAAACTACATTTCATTGACTTTCTAACGGTATCAGTCCGTTTGAGTTACAACGGTTGCGTCACATATTCGTACCAACATGTATTTAGCGATATTTTTCTGATATTACTAGGTTGCATCGCTTTTAACAGTGAAACGATTGACTGTGGGACTTAATTGAACTGATTTTGGACTTTGACCTTATAAATGTGATAAATGAGACAATTGGACTCCAAGAAATAACATTCTTCTTAATTTGACATGATTGCTGGAACTCAGCGATTACACTGGGCGCTGTGGTAGCGCTTTATTTAAAAATTTAGATAAATAAGTCATTTTTTACTGTGGGACCAATCCTAGCCGTTAGCGCGCGCTGAAGAAATAGAGACAGTTTCAAAAACTACATTTCATTGACTTTCTAACGGTATCAGTCCGTTTGAGTTACAACGGTTGCGTCACATATTCGTACCAACATGTATTTAGCGATATTTTTCTGATATTACTAGGTTGCATCGCTTTTAACAGTGAAACGATTGACTGTGGGACTTAATTGAACTGATTTTGGACTTTGACCTTATAAATGTGATAAATGAGACAATTGGACTCCAAGAAATAACATTCTTCTTAATTTGACATGATTGCTGGAACTCAGCATTACACTGGGCGCTGTGGTAGCGCTTTATTTAAAAATTTAGATAAATAAGTCATTTTTTACTGTGGGACCAATCCTAGCCGTTAGCGCGCGCTGAAGAAATAGAGACAGTTTCAAAAACTACATTTCATTGACTTTCTAACGGTATCAGTCCGTTTGAGTTACAACGGTTGCGTCACATATTCGTACCAACATGTATTTAGCGATATTTTTCTGATATTACTAGGTTGCATCGCTTTTAACAGTGAAACGATTGACTGTGGGACTTAATTGAACTGATTTTGGACTTTGACCTTATAAATGTGATAAATGAGACAATTGGACTCCAAGAAATAACATTCTTCTTAATTTGACATGATTGCTGGAACTCAGCATTACACTGGGCGCTGTGGTAGCGCTTTATTTAAAAATTTAGATAAATAAGTCATTTTTTACTGTGGGACCAATCCTAGCCGTTAGCGCGCGCTGAAGAAATAGAGACAGTTTCAAAAACTACATTTCATTGACTTTCTAACGGTATCAGTCCGTTTGAGTTACAACGGTTGCGTCACATATTCGTACCAACATGTATTTAGCGATATTTTTCTGATATTACTAGGTTGCATCGCTTTTAACAGTGAAACGATTGACTGTGGGACTTAATTGAACTGATTTTGGACTTTGACCTTATAAATGTGATAAATGAGACAATTGGACTCCAAGAAATAACATTCTTCTTAATTTGACATGATTGCTGGAACTCAGCGATTACACTGGGCGCTGTGGTAGCGCTTTATTTAAAAATTTAGATAAATAAGTCATTTTTTACTGTGGGACCAATCCTAGCCGTTAGCGCGCGCTGAAGAAATAGAGACAGTTTCAAAAACTACATTTCATTGACTTTCTAACGGTATCAGTCCGTTTGAGTTACAACGGTTGCGTCACATATTCGTACCAACATGTATTTAGCGATATTTTTCTGATATTACTAGGTTGCATCGCTTTTAACAGTGAAACGATTGACTGTGGGACTTAATTGAACTGATTTTGGACTTTGACCTTATAAATGTGATAAATGAGACAATTGGACTCCAAGAAATAACATTCTTCTTAATTTGACATGATTGCTGGAACTCAGCGATTACACTGGGCGCTGTGGTAGCGCTTTATTTAAAAATTTAGATAAATAAGTCATTTTTTACTGTGGGACCAATCCTAGCCGTTAGCGCGCGCTGAAGAAATAGAGACAGTTTCAAAAACTACATTTCATTGACTTTCTAACGGTATCAGTCCGTTTGAGTTACAACGGTTGCGTCACATATTCGTACCAACATGTATTTAGCGATATTTTTCTGATATTACTAGGTTGCATCGCTTTTAACAGTGAAACGATTGACTGTGGGACTTAATTGAACTGATTTTGGACTTTGACCTTATAAATGTGATAAATGAGACAATTGGACTCCAAGAAATAACATTCTTCTTAATTTGACATGATTGCTGGAACTCAGCGATTACACTGGGCGCTGTGGTAGCGCTTTATTTAAAAATTTAGATAAATAAGTCATTTTTTACTGTGGGACCAATCCTAGCCGTTAGCGCGCGCTGAAGAAATAGAGACAGTTTCAAAAACTACATTTCATTGACTTTCTAACGGTATCAGTCCGTTTGAGTTACAACGGTTGCGTCACATATTCGTACCAACATGTATTTAGCGATATTTTTCTGATATTACTAGGTTGCATCGCTTTTAACAGTGAAACGATTGACTGTGGGACTTAATTGAACTGATTTTGGACTTTGACCTTATAAATGTGATAAATGAGACAATTGGACTCCAAGAAATAACATTCTTCTTAATTTGACATGATTGCTGGAACTCAGCATTACACTGGGCGCTGTGGTAGCGCTTTATTTAAAAATTTAGATAAATAAGTCATTTTTTACTGTGGGACCAATCCTAGCCGTTAGCGCGCGCTGAAGAAATAGAGACAGTTTCAAAAACTACATTTCATTGACTTTCTAACGGTATCAGTCCGTTTGAGTTACAACGGTTGCGTCACATATTCGTACCAACATGTATTTAGCGATATTTTTCTGATATTACTAGGTTGCATCGCTTTTAACAGTGAAACGATTGACTGTGGGACTTAATTGAACTGATTTTGGACTTTGACCTTATAAATGTGATAAATGAGACAATTGGACTCCAAGAAATAACATTCTTCTTAATTTGACATGATTGCTGGAACTCAGCGATTACACTGGGCGCTGTGGTAGCGCTTTATTTAAAAATTTAGATAAATAAGTCATTTTTTACTGTGGGACCAATCCTAGCCGTTAGCGCGCGCTGAAGAAATAGAGACAGTTTCAAAAACTACATTTCATTGACTTTCTAACGGTATCAGTCCGTTTGAGTTACAACGGTTGCGTCACATATTCGTACCAACATGTATTTAGCGATATTTTTCTGATATTACTAGGTTGCATCGCTTTTAACAGTGAAACGATTGACTGTGGGACTTAATTGAACTGATTTTGGACTTTGACCTTATAAATGTGATAAATGAGACAATTGGACTCCAAGAAATAACATTCTTCTTAATTTGACATGATTGCTGGAACTCAGCATTACACTGGGCGCTGTGGTAGCGCTTTATTTAAAAATTTAGATAAATAAGTCATTTTTTACTGTGGGACCAATCCTAGCCGTTAGCGCGCGCTGAAGAAATAGAGACAGTTTCAAAAACTACATTTCATTGACTTTCTAACGGTATCAGTCCGTTTGAGTTACAACGGTTGCGTCACATATTCGTACCAACATGTATTTAGCGATATTTTTCTGATATTACTAGGTTGCATCGCTTTTAACAGTGAAACGATTGACTGTGGGACTTAATTGAACTGATTTTGGACTTTGACCTTATAAATGTGATAAATGAGACAATTGGACTCCAAGAAATAACATTCTTCTTAATTTGACATGATTGCTGGAACTCAGCATTACACTGGGCGCTGTGGTAGCGCTTTATTTAAAAATTTAGATAAATAAGTCATTTTTTACTGTGGGACCAATCCTAGCCGTTAGCGCGCGCTGAAGAAATAGAGACAGTTTCAAAAACTACATTTCATTGACTTTCTAACGGTATCAGTCCGTTTGAGTTACAACGGTTGCGTCACATATTCGTACCAACATGTATTTAGCGATATTTTTCTGATATTACTAGGTTGCATCGCTTTTAACAGTGAAACGATTGACTGTGGGACTTAATTGAACTGATTTTGGACTTTGACCTTATAAATGTGATAAATGAGACAATTGGACTCCAAGAAATAACATTCTTCTTAATTTGACATGATTGCTGGAACTCAGCGATTACACTGGGCGCTGTGGTAGCGCTTTATTTAAAAATTTAGATAAATAAGTCATTTTTTACTGTGGGACCAATCCTAGCCGTTAGCGCGCGCTGAAGAAATAGAGACAGTTTCAAAAACTACATTTCATTGACTTTCTAACGGTATCAGTCCGTTTGAGTTACAACGGTTGCGTCACATATTCGTACCAACATGTATTTAGCGATATTTTTCTGATATTACTAGGTTGCATCGCTTTTAACAGTGAAACGATTGACTGTGGGACTTAATTGAACTGATTTTGGACTTTGACCTTATAAATGTGATAAATGAGACAATTGGACTCCAAGAAATAACATTCTTCTTAATTTGACATGATTGCTGGAACTCAGCATTACACTGGGCGCTGTGGTAGCGCTTTATTTAAAAATTTAGATAAATAAGTCATTTTTTACTGTGGGACCAATCCTAGCCGTTAGCGCGCGCTGAAGAAATAGAGACAGTTTCAAAAACTACATTTCATTGACTTTCTAACGGTATCAGTCCGTTTGAGTTACAACGGTTGCGTCACATATTCGTACCAACATGTATTTAGCGATATTTTTCTGATATTACTAGGTTGCATCGCTTTTAACAGTGAAACGATTGACTGTGGGACTTAATTGAACTGATTTTGGACTTTGACCTTATAAATGTGATAAATGAGACAATTGGACTCCAAGAAATAACATTCTTCTTAATTTGACATGATTGCTGGAACTCAGCATTACACTGGGCGCTGTGGTAGCGCTTTATTTAAAAATTTAGATAAATAAGTCATTTTTTACTGTGGGACCAATCCTAGCCGTTAGCGCGCGCTGAAGAAATAGAGACAGTTTCAAAAACTACATTTCATTGACTTTCTAACGGTATCAGTCCGTTTGAGTTACAACGGTTGCGTCACATATTCGTACCAACATGTATTTAGCGATATTTTTCTGATATTACTAGGTTGCATCGCTTTTAACAGTGAAACGATTGACTGTGGGACTTAATTGAACTGATTTTGGACTTTGACCTTATAAATGTGATAAATGAGACAATTGGACTCCAAGAAATAACATTCTTCTTAATTTGACATGATTGCTGGAACTCAGCATTACACTGGGCGCTGTGGTAGCGCTTTATTTAAAAATTTAGATAAATAAGTCATTTTTTACTGTGGGACCAATCCTAGCCGTTAGCGCGCGCTGAAGAAATAGAGACAGTTTCAAAAACTACATTTCATTGACTTTCTAACGGTATCAGTCCGTTTGAGTTACAACGGTTGCGTCACATATTCGTACCAACATGTATTTAGCGATATTTTTCTGATATTACTAGGTTGCATCGCTTTTAACAGTGAAACGATTGACTGTGGGACTTAATTGAACTGATTTTGGACTTTGACCTTATAAATGTGATAAATGAGACAATTGGACTCCAAGAAATAACATTCTTCTTAATTTGACATGATTGCTGGAACTCAGCATTACACTGGGCGCTGTGGTAGCGCTTTATTTAAAAATTTAGATAAATAAGTCATTTTTTACTGTGGGACCAATCCTAGCCGTTAGCGCGCGCTGAAGAAATAGAGACAGTTTCAAAAACTACATTTCATTGACTTTCTAACGGTATCAGTCCGTTTGAGTTACAACGGTTGCGTCACATATTCGTACCAACATGTATTTAGCGATATTTTTCTGATATTACTAGGTTGCATCGCTTTTAACAGTGAAACGATTGACTGTGGGACTTAATTGAACTGATTTTGGACTTTGACCTTATAAATGTGATAAATGAGACAATTGGACTCCAAGAAATAACATTCTTCTTAATTTGACATGATTGCTGGAACTCAGCATTACACTGGGCGCTGTGGTAGCGCTTTATTTAAAAATTTAGATAAATAAGTCATTTTTTACTGTGGGACCAATCCTAGCCGTTAGCGCGCGCTGAAGAAATAGAGACAGTTTCAAAAACTACATTTCATTGACTTTCTAACGGTATCAGTCCGTTTGAGTTACAACGGTTGCGTCACATATTCGTACCAACATGTATTTAGCGATATTTTTCTGATATTACTAGGTTGCATCGCTTTTAACAGTGAAACGATTGACTGTGGGACTTAATTGAACTGATTTTGGACTTTGACCTTATAAATGTGATAAATGAGACAATTGGACTCCAAGAAATAACATTCTTCTTAATTTGACATGATTGCTGGAACTCAGCATTACACTGGGCGCTGTGGTAGCGCTTTATTTAAAAATTTAGATAAATAAGTCATTTTTTACTGTGGGACCAATCCTAGCCGTTAGCGCGCGCTGAAGAAATAGAGACAGTTTCAAAAACTACATTTCATTGACTTTCTAACGGTATCAGTCCGTTTGAGTTACAACGGTTGCGTCACATATTCGTACCAACATGTATTTAGCGATATTTTTCTGATATTACTAGGTTGCATCGCTTTTAACAGTGAAACGATTGACTGTGGGACTTAATTGAACTGATTTTGGACTTTGACCTTATAAATGTGATAAATGAGACAATTGGACTCCAAGAAATAACATTCTTCTTAATTTGACATGATTGCTGGAACTCAGCATTACACTGGGCGCTGTGGTAGCGCTTTATTTAAAAATTTAGATAAATAAGTCATTTTTTACTGTGGGACCAATCCTAGCCGTTAGCGCGCGCTGAAGAAATAGAGACAGTTTCAAAAACTACATTTCATTGACTTTCTAACGGTATCAGTCCGTTTGAGTTACAACGGTTGCGTCACATATTCGTACCAACATGTATTTAGCGATATTTTTCTGATATTACTAGGTTGCATCGCTTTTAACAGTGAAACGATTGACTGTGGGACTTAATTGAACTGATTTTGGACTTTGACCTTATAAATGTGATAAATGAGACAATTGGACTCCAAGAAATAACATTCTTCTTAATTTGACATGATTGCTGGAACTCAGCATTACACTGGGCGCTGTGGTAGCGCTTTATTTAAAAATTTAGATAAATAAGTCATTTTTTACTGTGGGACCAATCCTAGCCGTTAGCGCGCGCTGAAGAAATAGAGACAGTTTCAAAAACTACATTTCATTGACTTTCTAACGGTATCAGTCCGTTTGAGTTACAACGGTTGCGTCACATATTCGTACCAACATGTATTTAGCGATATTTTTCTGATATTACTAGGTTGCATCGCTTTTAACAGTGAAACGATTGACTGTGGGACTTAATTGAACTGATTTTGGACTTTGACCTTATAAATGTGATAAATGAGACAATTGGACTCCAAGAAATAACATTCTTCTTAATTTGACATGATTGCTGGAACTCAGCATTACACTGGGCGCTGTGGTAGCGCTTTATTTAAAAATTTAGATAAATAAGTCATTTTTTACTGTGGGACCAATCCTAGCCGTTAGCGCGCGCTGAAGAAATAGAGACAGTTTCAAAAACTACATTTCATTGACTTTCTAACGGTATCAGTCCGTTTGAGTTACAACGGTTGCGTCACATATTCGTACCAACATGTATTTAGCGATATTTTTCTGATATTACTAGGTTGCATCGCTTTTAACAGTGAAACGATTGACTGTGGGACTTAATTGAACTGATTTTGGACTTTGACCTTATAAATGTGATAAATGAGACAATTGGACTCCAAGAAATAACATTCTTCTTAATTTGACATGATTGCTGGAACTCAGCATTACACTGGGCGCTGTGGTAGCGCTTTATTTAAAAATTTAGATAAATAAGTCATTTTTTACTGTGGGACCAATCCTAGCCGTTAGCGCGCGCTGAAGAAATAGAGACAGTTTCAAAAACTACATTTCATTGACTTTCTAACGGTATCAGTCCGTTTGAGTTACAACGGTTGCGTCACATATTCGTACCAACATGTATTTAGCGATATTTTTCTGATATTACTAGGTTGCATCGCTTTTAACAGTGAAACGATTGACTGTGGGACTTAATTGAACTGATTTTGGACTTTGACCTTATAAATGTGATAAATGAGACAATTGGACTCCAAGAAATAACATTCTTCTTAATTTGACATGATTGCTGGAACTCAGCATTACACTGGGCGCTGTGGTAGCGCTTTATTTAAAAATTTAGATAAATAAGTCATTTTTTACTGTGGGACCAATCCTAGCCGTTAGCGCGCGCTGAAGAAATAGAGACAGTTTCAAAAACTACATTTCATTGACTTTCTAACGGTATCAGTCCGTTTGAGTTACAACGGTTGCGTCACATATTCGTACCAACATGTATTTAGCGATATTTTTCTGATATTACTAGGTTGCATCGCTTTTAACAGTGAAACGATTGACTGTGGGACTTAATTGAACTGATTTTGGACTTTGACCTTATAAATGTGATAAATGAGACAATTGGACTCCAAGAAATAACATTCTTCTTAATTTGACATGATTGCTGGAACTCAGCATTACACTGGGCGCTGTGGTAGCGCTTTATTTAAAAATTTAGATAAATAAGTCATTTTTTACTGTGGGACCAATCCTAGCCGTTAGCGCGCGCTGAAGAAATAGAGACAGTTTCAAAAACTACATTTCATTGACTTTCTAACGGTATCAGTCCGTTTGAGTTACAACGGTTGCGTCACATATTCGTACCAACATGTATTTAGCGATATTTTTCTGATATTACTAGGTTGCATCGCTTTTAACAGTGAAACGATTGACTGTGGGACTTAATTGAACTGATTTTGGACTTTGACCTTATAAATGTGATAAATGAGACAATTGGACTCCAAGAAATAACATTCTTCTTAATTTGACATGATTGCTGGAACTCAGCATTACACTGGGCGCTGTGGTAGCGCTTTATTTAAAAATTTAGATAAATAAGTCATTTTTTACTGTGGGACCAATCCTAGCCGTTAGCGCGCGCTGAAGAAATAGAGACAGTTTCAAAAACTACATTTCATTGACTTTCTAACGGTATCAGTCCGTTTGAGTTACAACGGTTGCGTCACATATTCGTACCAACATGTATTTAGCGATATTTTTCTGATATTACTAGGTTGCATCGCTTTTAACAGTGAAACGATTGACTGTGGGACTTAATTGAACTGATTTTGGACTTTGACCTTATAAATGTGATAAATGAGACAATTGGACTCCAAGAAATAACATTCTTCTTAATTTGACATGATTGCTGGAACTCAGCATTACACTGGGCGCTGTGGTAGCGCTTTATTTAAAAATTTAGATAAATAAGTCATTTTTTACTGTGGGACCAATCCTAGCCGTTAGCGCGCGCTGAAGAAATAGAGACAGTTTCAAAAACTACATTTCATTGACTTTCTAACGGTATCAGTCCGTTTGAGTTACAACGGTTGCGTCACATATTCGTACCAACATGTATTTAGCGATATTTTTCTGATATTACTAGGTTGCATCGCTTTTAACAGTGAAACGATTGACTGTGGGACTTAATTGAACTGATTTTGGACTTTGACCTTATAAATGTGATAAATGAGACAATTGGACTCCAAGAAATAACATTCTTCTTAATTTGACATGATTGCTGGAACTCAGCATTACACTGGGCGCTGTGGTAGCGCTTTATTTAAAAATTTAGATAAATAAGTCATTTTTTACTGTGGGACCAATCCTAGCCGTTAGCGCGCGCTGAAGAAATAGAGACAGTTTCAAAAACTACATTTCATTGACTTTCTAACGGTATCAGTCCGTTTGAGTTACAACGGTTGCGTCACATATTCGTACCAACATGTATTTAGCGATATTTTTCTGATATTACTAGGTTGCATCGCTTTTAACAGTGAAACGATTGACTGTGGGACTTAATTGAACTGATTTTGGACTTTGACCTTATAAATGTGATAAATGAGACAATTGGACTCCAAGAAATAACATTCTTCTTAATTTGACATGATTGCTGGAACTCAGCATTACACTGGGCGCTGTGGTAGCGCTTTATTTAAAAATTTAGATAAATAAGTCATTTTTTACTGTGGGACCAATCCTAGCCGTTAGCGCGCGCTGAAGAAATAGAGACAGTTTCAAAAACTACATTTCATTGACTTTCTAACGGTATCAGTCCGTTTGAGTTACAACGGTTGCGTCACATATTCGTACCAACATGTATTTAGCGATATTTTTCTGATATTACTAGGTTGCATCGCTTTTAACAGTGAAACGATTGACTGTGGGACTTAATTGAACTGATTTTGGACTTTGACCTTATAAATGTGATAAATGAGACAATTGGACTCCAAGAAATAACATTCTTCTTAATTTGACATGATTGCTGGAACTCAGCATTACACTGGGCGCTGTGGTAGCGCTTTATTTAAAAATTTAGATAAATAAGTCATTTTTTACTGTGGGACCAATCCTAGCCGTTAGCGCGCGCTGAAGAAATAGAGACAGTTTCAAAAACTACATTTCATTGACTTTCTAACGGTATCAGTCCGTTTGAGTTACAACGGTTGCGTCACATATTCGTACCAACATGTATTTAGCGATATTTTTCTGATATTACTAGGTTGCATCGCTTTTAACAGTGAAACGATTGACTGTGGGACTTAATTGAACTGATTTTGGACTTTGACCTTATAAATGTGATAAATGAGACAATTGGACTCCAAGAAATAACATTCTTCTTAATTTGACATGATTGCTGGAACTCAGCATTACACTGGGCGCTGTGGTAGCGCTTTATTTAAAAATTTAGATAAATAAGTCATTTTTTACTGTGGGACCAATCCTAGCCGTTAGCGCGCGCTGAAGAAATAGAGACAGTTTCAAAAACTACATTTCATTGACTTTCTAACGGTATCAGTCCGTTTGAGTTACAACGGTTGCGTCACATATTCGTACCAACATGTATTTAGCGATATTTTTCTGATATTACTAGGTTGCATCGCTTTTAACAGTGAAACGATTGACTGTGGGACTTAATTGAACTGATTTTGGACTTTGACCTTATAAATGTGATAAATGAGACAATTGGACTCCAAGAAATAACATTCTTCTTAATTTGACATGATTGCTGGAACTCAGCATTACACTGGGCGCTGTGGTAGCGCTTTATTTAAAAATTTAGATAAATAAGTCATTTTTTACTGTGGGACCAATCCTAGCCGTTAGCGCGCGCTGAAGAAATAGAGACAGTTTCAAAAACTACATTTCATTGACTTTCTAACGGTATCAGTCCGTTTGAGTTACAACGGTTGCGTCACATATTCGTACCAACATGTATTTAGCGATATTTTTCTGATATTACTAGGTTGCATCGCTTTTAACAGTGAAACGATTGACTGTGGGACTTAATTGAACTGATTTTGGACTTTGACCTTATAAATGTGATAAATGAGACAATTGGACTCCAAGAAATAACATTCTTCTTAATTTGACATGATTGCTGGAACTCAGCATTACACTGGGCGCTGTGGTAGCGCTTTATTTAAAAATTTAGATAAATAAGTCATTTTTTACTGTGGGACCAATCCTAGCCGTTAGCGCGCGCTGAAGAAATAGAGACAGTTTCAAAAACTACATTTCATTGACTTTCTAACGGTATCAGTCCGTTTGAGTTACAACGGTTGCGTCACATATTCGTACCAACATGTATTTAGCGATATTTTTCTGATATTACTAGGTTGCATCGCTTTTAACAGTGAAACGATTGACTGTGGGACTTAATTGAACTGATTTTGGACTTTGACCTTATAAATGTGATAAATGAGACAATTGGACTCCAAGAAATAACATTCTTCTTAATTTGACATGATTGCTGGAACTCAGCATTACACTGGGCGCTGTGGTAGCGCTTTATTTAAAAATTTAGATAAATAAGTCATTTTTTACTGTGGGACCAATCCTAGCCGTTAGCGCGCGCTGAAGAAATAGAGACAGTTTCAAAAACTACATTTCACTTTCTAACGGTATCAGTCCGTTTGAGTTACAACGGTTGCGTCACATATTCGTACCAACATGTATTTAGCGATATTTTTCTGATATTACTAGGTTGCATCGCTTTTAACAGTGAAACGATTGACTGTGGGACTTAATTGAACTGATTTTGGACTTTGACCTTATAAATGTGATAAATGAGACAATTGGACTCCAAGAAATAACATTCTTCTTAATTTGACATGATTGCTGGAACTCAGCATTACACTGGGCGCTGTGGTAGCGCTTTATTTAAAAATTTAGATAAATAAGTCATTTTTTACTGTGGGACCAATCCTAGCCGTTAGCGCGCGCTGAAGAAATAGAGACAGTTTCAAAAACTACATTTCATTGACTTTCTAACGGTATCAGTCCGTTTGAGTTACAACGGTTGCGTCACATATTCGTACCAACATGTATTTAGCGATATTTTTCTGATATTACTAGGTTGCATCGCTTTTAACAGTGAAACGATTGACTGTGGGACTTAATTGAACTGATTTTGGACTTTGACCTTATAAATGTGATAAATGAGACAATTGGACTCCAAGAAATAACATTCTTCTTAATTTGACATGATTGCTGGAACTCAGCATTACACTGGGCGCTGTGGTAGCGCTTTATTTAAAAATTTAGATAAATAAGTCATTTTTTACTGTGGGACCAATCCTAGCCGTTAGCGCGCGCTGAAGAAATAGAGACAGTTTCAAAAACTACATTTCATTGACTTTCTAACGGTATCAGTCCGTTTGAGTTACAACGGTTGCGTCACATATTCGTACCAACATGTATTTAGCGATATTTTTCTGATATTACTAGGTTGCATCGCTTTTAACAGTGAAACGATTGACTGTGGGACTTAATTGAACTGATTTTGGACTTTGACCTTATAAATGTGATAAATGAGACAATTGGACTCCAAGAAATAACATTCTTCTTAATTTGACATGATTGCTGGAACTCAGCATTACACTGGGCGCTGTGGTAGCGCTTTATTTAAAAATTTAGATAAATAAGTCATTTTTTACTGTGGGACCAATCCTAGCCGTTAGCGCGCGCTGAAGAAATAGAGACAGTTTCAAAAACTACATTTCATTGACTTTCTAACGGTATCAGTCCGTTTGAGTTACAACGGTTGCGTCACATATTCGTACCAACATGTATTTAGCGATATTTTTCTGATATTACTAGGTTGCATCGCTTTTAACAGTGAAACGATTGACTGTGGGACTTAATTGAACTGATTTTGGACTTTGACCTTATAAATGTGATAAATGAGACAATTGGACTCCAAGAAATAACATTCTTCTTAATTTGACATGATTGCTGGAACTCAGCATTACACTGGGCGCTGTGGTAGCGCTTTATTTAAAAATTTAGATAAATAAGTCATTTTTTACTGTGGGACCAATCCTAGCCGTTAGCGCGCGCTGAAGAAATAGAGACAGTTTCAAAAACTACATTTCATTGACTTTCTAACGGTATCAGTCCGTTTGAGTTACAACGGTTGCGTCACATATTCGTACCAACATGTATTTAGCGATATTTTTCTGATATTACTAGGTTGCATCGCTTTTAACAGTGAAACGATTGACTGTGGGACTTAATTGAACTGATTTTGGACTTTGACCTTATAAATGTGATAAATGAGACAATTGGACTCCAAGAAATAACATTCTTCTTAATTTGACATGATTGCTGGAACTCAGCATTACACTGGGCGCTGTGGTAGCGCTTTATTTAAAAATTTAGATAAATAAGTCATTTTTTACTGTGGGACCAATCCTAGCCGTTAGCGCGCGCTGAAGAAATAGAGACAGTTTCAAAAACTACATTTCATTGACTTTCTAACGGTATCAGTCCGTTTGAGTTACAACGGTTGCGTCACATATTCGTACCAACATGTATTTAGCGATATTTTTCTGATATTACTAGGTTGCATCGCTTTTAACAGTGAAACGATTGACTGTGGGACTTAATTGAACTGATTTTGGACTTTGACCTTATAAATGTGATAAATGAGACAATTGGACTCCAAGAAATAACATTCTTCTTAATTTGACATGATTGCTGGAACTCAGCATTACACTGGGCGCTGTGGTAGCGCTTTATTTAAAAATTTAGATAAATAAGTCATTTTTTACTGTGGGACCAATCCTAGCCGTTAGCGCGCGCTGAAGAAATAGAGACAGTTTCAAAAACTACATTTCATTGACTTTCTAACGGTATCAGTCCGTTTGAGTTACAACGGTTGCGTCACATATTCGTACCAACATGTATTTAGCGATATTTTTCTGATATTACTAGGTTGCATCGCTTTTAACAGTGAAACGATTGACTGTGGGACTTAATTGAACTGATTTTGGACTTTGACCTTATAAATGTGATAAATGAGACAATTGGACTCCAAGAAATAACATTCTTCTTAATTTGACATGATTGCTGGAACTCAGCATTACACTGGGCGCTGTGGTAGCGCTTTATTTAAAAATTTAGATAAATAAGTCATTTTTTACTGTGGGACCAATCCTAGCCGTTAGCGCGCGCTGAAGAAATAGAGACAGTTTCAAAAACTACATTTCATTGACTTTCTAACGGTATCAGTCCGTTTGAGTTACAACGGTTGCGTCACATATTCGTACCAACATGTATTTAGCGATATTTTTCTGATATTACTAGGTTGCATCGCTTTTAACAGTGAAACGATTGACTGTGGGACTTAATTGAACTGATTTTGGACTTTGACCTTATAAATGTGATAAATGAGACAATTGGACTCCAAGAAATAACATTCTTCTTAATTTGACATGATTGCTGGAACTCAGCATTACACTGGGCGCTGTGGTAGCGCTTTATTTAAAAATTTAGATAAATAAGTCATTTTTTACTGTGGGACCAATCCTAGCCGTTAGCGCGCGCTGAAGAAATAGAGACAGTTTCAAAAACTACATTTCATTGACTTTCTAACGGTATCAGTCCGTTTGAGTTACAACGGTTGCGTCACATATTCGTACCAACATGTATTTAGCGATATTTTTCTGATATTACTAGGTTGCATCGCTTTTAACAGTGAAACGATTGACTGTGGGACTTAATTGAACTGATTTTGGACTTTGACCTTATAAATGTGATAAATGAGACAATTGGACTCCAAGAAATAACATTCTTCTTAATTTGACATGATTGCTGGAACTCAGCATTACACTGGGCGCTGTGGTAGCGCTTTATTTAAAAATTTAGATAAATAAGTCATTTTTTACTGTGGGACCAATCCTAGCCGTTAGCGCGCGCTGAAGAAATAGAGACAGTTTCAAAAACTACATTTCATTGACTTTCTAACGGTATCAGTCCGTTTGAGTTACAACGGTTGCGTCACATATTCGTACCAACATGTATTTAGCGATATTTTTCTGATATTACTAGGTTGCATCGCTTTTAACAGTGAAACGATTGACTGTGGGACTTAATTGAACTGATTTTGGACTTTGACCTTATAAATGTGATAAATGAGACAATTGGACTCCAAGAAATAACATTCTTCTTAATTTGACATGATTGCTGGAACTCAGCATTACACTGGGCGCTGTGGTAGCGCTTTATTTAAAAATTTAGATAAATAAGTCATTTTTTACTGTGGGACCAATCCTAGCCGTTAGCGCGCGCTGAAGAAATAGAGACAGTTTCAAAAACTACATTTCATTGACTTTCTAACGGTATCAGTCCGTTTGAGTTACAACGGTTGCGTCACATATTCGTACCAACATGTATTTAGCGATATTTTTCTGATATTACTAGGTTGCATCGCTTTTAACAGTGAAACGATTGACTGTGGGACTTAATTGAACTGATTTTGGACTTTGACCTTATAAATGTGATAAATGAGACAATTGGACTCCAAGAAATAACATTCTTCTTAATTTGACATGATTGCTGGAACTCAGCATTACACTGGGCGCTGTGGTAGCGCTTTATTTAAAAATTTAGATAAATAAGTCATTTTTTACTGTGGGACCAATCCTAGCCGTTAGCGCGCGCTGAAGAAATAGAGACAGTTTCAAAAACTACATTTCATTGACTTTCTAACGGTATCAGTCCGTTTGAGTTACAACGGTTGCGTCACATATTCGTACCAACATGTATTTAGCGATATTTTTCTGATATTACTAGGTTGCATCGCTTTTAACAGTGAAACGATTGACTGTGGGACTTAATTGAACTGATTTTGGACTTTGACCTTATAAATGTGATAAATGAGACAATTGGACTCCAAGAAATAACATTCTTCTTAATTTGACATGATTGCTGGAACTCAGCATTACACTGGGCGCTGTGGTAGCGCTTTATTTAAAAATTTAGATAAATAAGTCATTTTTTACTGTGGGACCAATCCTAGCCGTTAGCGCGCGCTGAAGAAATAGAGACAGTTTCAAAAACTACATTTCATTGACTTTCTAACGGTATCAGTCCGTTTGAGTTACAACGGTTGCGTCACATATTCGTACCAACATGTATTTAGCGATATTTTTCTGATATTACTAGGTTGCATCGCTTTTAACAGTGAAACGATTGACTGTGGGACTTAATTGAACTGATTTTGGACTTTGACCTTATAAATGTGATAAATGAGACAATTGGACTCCAAGAAATAACATTCTTCTTAATTTGACATGATTGCTGGAACTCAGCAATTACACTGGGCGCTGTGGTAGCGCTTTATTTAAAAATTTAGATAAATAAGTCATTTTTTACTGTGGGACCAATCCTAGCCGTTAGCGCGCGCTGAAGAAATAGAGACAGTTTCAAAAACTACATTTCATTGACTTTCTAACGGTATCAGTCCGTTTGAGTTACAACGGTTGCGTCACATATTCGTACCAACATGTATTTAGCGATATTTTTCTGATATTACTAGGTTGCATCGCTTTTAACAGTGAAACGATTGACTGTGGGACTTAATTGAACTGATTTTGGACTTTGACCTTATAAATGTGATAAATGAGACAATTGGACTCCAAGAAATAACATTCTTCTTAATTTGACATGATTGCTGGAACTCAGCATTACACTGGGCGCTGTGGTAGCGCTTTATTTAAAAATTTAGATAAATAAGTCATTTTTTACTGTGGGACCAATCCTAGCCGTTAGCGCGCGCTGAAGAAATAGAGACAGTTTCAAAAACTACATTTCATTGACTTTCTAACGGTATCAGTCCGTTTGAGTTACAACGGTTGCGTCACATATTCGTACCAACATGTATTTAGCGATATTTTTCTGATATTACTAGGTTGCATCGCTTTTAACAGTGAAACGATTGACTGTGGGACTTAATTGAACTGATTTTGGACTTTGACCTTATAAATGTGATAAATGAGACAATTGGACTCCAAGAAATAACATTCTTCTTAATTTGACATGATTGCTGGAACTCAGCATTACACTGGGCGCTGTGGTAGCGCTTTATTTAAAAATTTAGATAAATAAGTCATTTTTTACTGTGGGACCAATCCTAGCCGTTAGCGCGCGCTGAAGAAATAGAGACAGTTTCAAAAACTACATTTCATTGACTTTCTAACGGTATCAGTCCGTTTGAGTTACAACGGTTGCGTCACATATTCGTACCAACATGTATTTAGCGATATTTTTCTGATATTACTAGGTTGCATCGCTTTTAACAGTGAAACGATTGACTGTGGGACTTAATTGAACTGATTTTGGACTTTGACCTTATAAATGTGATAAATGAGACAATTGGACTCCAAGAAATAACATTCTTCTTAATTTGACATGATTGCTGGAACTCAGCGATTACACTGGGCGCTGTGGTAGCGCTTTATTTAAAAATTTAGATAAATAAGTCATTTTTTACTGTGGGACCAATCCTAGCCGTTAGCGCGCGCTGAAGAAATAGAGACAGTTTCAAAAACTACATTTCATTGACTTTCTAACGGTATCAGTCCGTTTGAGTTACAACGGTTGCGTCACATATTCGTACCAACATGTATTTAGCGATATTTTTCTGATATTACTAGGTTGCATCGCTTTTAACAGTGAAACGATTGACTGTGGGACTTAATTGAACTGATTTTGGACTTTGACCTTATAAATGTGATAAATGAGACAATTGGACTCCAAGAAATAACATTCTTCTTAATTTGACATGATTGCTGGAACTCAGCGATTACACTGGGCGCTGTGGTAGCGCTTTATTTAAAAATTTAGATAAATAAGTCATTTTTTACTGTGGGACCAATCCTAGCCGTTAGCGCGCGCTGAAGAAATAGAGACAGTTTCAAAAACTACATTTCATTGACTTTCTAACGGTATCAGTCCGTTTGAGTTACAACGGTTGCGTCACATATTCGTACCAACATGTATTTAGCGATATTTTTCTGATATTACTAGGTTGCATCGCTTTTAACAGTGAAACGATTGACTGTGGGACTTAATTGAACTGATTTTGGACTTTGACCTTATAAATGTGATAAATGAGACAATTGGACTCCAAGAAATAACATTCTTCTTAATTTGACATGATTGCTGGAACTCAGCGATTACACTGGGCGCTGTGGTAGCGCTTTATTTAAAAATTTAGATAAATAAGTCATTTTTTACTGTGGGACCAATCCTAGCCGTTAGCGCGCGCTGAAGAAATAGAGACAGTTTCAAAAACTACATTTCATTGACTTTCTAACGGTATCAGTCCGTTTGAGTTACAACGGTTGCGTCACATATTCGTACCAACATGTATTTAGCGATATTTTTCTGATATTACTAGGTTGCATCGCTTTTAACAGTGAAACGATTGACTGTGGGACTTAATTGAACTGATTTTGGACTTTGACCTTATAAATGTGATAAATGAGACAATTGGACTCCAAGAAATAACATTCTTCTTAATTTGACATGATTGCTGGAACTCAGCATTACACTGGGCGCTGTGGTAGCGCTTTATTTAAAAATTTAGATAAATAAGTCATTTTTTACTGTGGGACCAATCCTAGCCGTTAGCGCGCGCTGAAGAAATAGAGACAGTTTCAAAAACTACATTTCATTGACTTTCTAACGGTATCAGTCCGTTTGAGTTACAACGGTTGCGTCACATATTCGTACCAACATGTATTTAGCGATATTTTTCTGATATTACTAGGTTGCATCGCTTTTAACAGTGAAACGATTGACTGTGGGACTTAATTGAACTGATTTTGGACTTTGACCTTATAAATGTGATAAATGAGACAATTGGACTCCAAGAAATAACATTCTTCTTAATTTGACATGATTGCTGGAACTCAGCATTACACTGGGCGCTGTGGTAGCGCTTTATTTAAAAATTTAGATAAATAAGTCATTTTTTACTGTGGGACCAATCCTAGCCGTTAGCGCGCGCTGAAGAAATAGAGACAGTTTCAAAAACTACATTTCATTGACTTTCTAACGGTATCAGTCCGTTTGAGTTACAACGGTTGCGTCACATATTCGTACCAACATGTATTTAGCGATATTTTTCTGATATTACTAGGTTGCATCGCTTTTAACAGTGAAACGATTGACTGTGGGACTTAATTGAACTGATTTTGGACTTTGACCTTATAAATGTGATAAATGAGACAATTGGACTCCAAGAAATAACATTCTTCTTAATTTGACATGATTGCTGGAACTCAGCATTACACTGGGCGCTGTGGTAGCGCTTTATTTAAAAATTTAGATAAATAAGTCATTTTTTACTGTGGGACCAATCCTAGCCGTTAGCGCGCGCTGAAGAAATAGAGACAGTTTCAAAAACTACATTTCATTGACTTTCTAACGGTATCAGTCCGTTTGAGTTACAACGGTTGCGTCACATATTCGTACCAACATGTATTTAGCGATATTTTTCTGATATTACTAGGTTGCATCGCTTTTAACAGTGAAACGATTGACTGTGGGACTTAATTGAACTGATTTTGGACTTTGACCTTATAAATGTGATAAATGAGACAATTGGACTCCAAGAAATAACATTCTTCTTAATTTGACATGATTGCTGGAACTCAGCATTACACTGGGCGCTGTGGTAGCGCTTTATTTAAAAATTTAGATAAATAAGTCATTTTTTACTGTGGGACCAATCCTAGCCGTTAGCGCGCGCTGAAGAAATAGAGACAGTTTCAAAAACTACATTTCATTGACTTTCTAACGGTATCAGTCCGTTTGAGTTACAACGGTTGCGTCACATATTCGTACCAACATGTATTTAGCGATATTTTTCTGATATTACTAGGTTGCATCGCTTTTAACAGTGAAACGATTGACTGTGGGACTTAATTGAACTGATTTTGGACTTTGACCTTATAAATGTGATAAATGAGACAATTGGACTCCAAGAAATAACATTCTTCTTAATTTGACATGATTGCTGGAACTCAGCGATTACACTGGGCGCTGTGGTAGCGCTTTATTTAAAAATTTAGATAAATAAGTCATTTTTTACTGTGGGACCAATCCTAGCCGTTAGCGCGCGCTGAAGAAATAGAGACAGTTTCAAAAACTACATTTCATTGACTTTCTAACGGTATCAGTCCGTTTGAGTTACAACGGTTGCGTCACATATTCGTACCAACATGTATTTAGCGATATTTTTCTGATATTACTAGGTTGCATCGCTTTTAACAGTGAAACGATTGACTGTGGGACTTAATTGAACTGATTTTGGACTTTGACCTTATAAATGTGATAAATGAGACAATTGGACTCCAAGAAATAACATTCTTCTTAATTTGACATGATTGCTGGAACTCAGCATTACACTGGGCGCTGTGGTAGCGCTTTATTTAAAAATTTAGATAAATAAGTCATTTTTTACTGTGGGACCAATCCTAGCCGTTAGCGCGCGCTGAAGAAATAGAGACAGTTTCAAAAACTACATTTCATTGACTTTCTAACGGTATCAGTCCGTTTGAGTTACAACGGTTGCGTCACATATTCGTACCAACATGTATTTAGCGATATTTTTCTGATATTACTAGGTTGCATCGCTTTTAACAGTGAAACGATTGACTGTGGGACTTAATTGAACTGATTTTGGACTTTGACCTTATAAATGTGATAAATGAGACAATTGGACTCCAAGAAATAACATTCTTCTTAATTTGACATGATTGCTGGAACTCAGCGATTACACTGGGCGCTGTGGTAGCGCTTTATTTAAAAATTTAGATAAATAAGTCATTTTTTACTGTGGGACCAATCCTAGCCGTTAGCGCGCGCTGAAGAAATAGAGACAGTTTCAAAAACTACATTTCATTGACTTTCTAACGGTATCAGTCCGTTTGAGTTACAACGGTTGCGTCACATATTCGTACCAACATGTATTTAGCGATATTTTTCTGATATTACTAGGTTGCATCGCTTTTAACAGTGAAACGATTGACTGTGGGACTTAATTGAACTGATTTTGGACTTTGACCTTATAAATGTGATAAATGAGACAATTGGACTCCAAGAAATAACATTCTTCTTAATTTGACATGATTGCTGGAACTCAGCATTACACTGGGCGCTGTGGTAGCGCTTTATTTAAAAATTTAGATAAATAAGTCATTTTTTACTGTGGGACCAATCCTAGCCGTTAGCGCGCGCTGAAGAAATAGAGACAGTTTCAAAAACTACATTTCATTGACTTTCTAACGGTATCAGTCCGTTTGAGTTACAACGGTTGCGTCACATATTCGTACCAACATGTATTTAGCGATATTTTTCTGATATTACTAGGTTGCATCGCTTTTAACAGTGAAACGATTGACTGTGGGACTTAATTGAACTGATTTTGGACTTTGACCTTATAAATGTGATAAATGAGACAATTGGACTCCAAGAAATAACATTCTTCTTAATTTGACATGATTGCTGGAACTCAGCATTACACTGGGCGCTGTGGTAGCGCTTTATTTAAAAATTTAGATAAATAAGTCATTTTTTACTGTGGGACCAATCCTAGCCGTTAGCGCGCGCTGAAGAAATAGAGACAGTTTCAAAAACTACATTTCATTGACTTTCTAACGGTATCAGTCCGTTTGAGTTACAACGGTTGCGTCACATATTCGTACCAACATGTATTTAGCGATATTTTTCTGATATTACTAGGTTGCATCGCTTTTAACAGTGAAACGATTGACTGTGGGACTTAATTGAACTGATTTTGGACTTTGACCTTATAAATGTGATAAATGAGACAATTGGACTCCAAGAAATAACATTCTTCTTAATTTGACATGATTGCTGGAACTCAGCATTACACTGGGCGCTGTGGTAGCGCTTTATTTAAAAATTTAGATAAATAAGTCATTTTTTACTGTGGGACCAATCCTAGCCGTTAGCGCGCGCTGAAGAAATAGAGACAGTTTCAAAAACTACATTTTTCTAACGGTATCAGTCCGTTTGAGTTACAACGGTTGCGTCACATATTCGTACCAACATGTATTTAGCGATATTTTTCTGATATTACTAGGTTGCATCGCTTTTAACAGTGAAACGATTGACTGTGGGACTTAATTGAACTGATTTTGGACTTTGACCTTATAAATGTGATAAATGAGACAATTGGACTCCAAGAAATAACATTCTTCTTAATTTGACATGATTGCTGGAACTCAGCGATTACACTGGGCGCTGTGGTAGCGCTTTATTTAAAAATTTAGATAAATAAGTCATTTTTTACTGTGGGACCAATCCTAGCCGTTAGCGCGCGCTGAAGAAATAGAGACAGTTTCAAAAACTACATTTCATTGACTTTCTAACGGTATCAGTCCGTTTGAGTTACAACGGTTGCGTCACATATTCGTACCAACATGTATTTAGCGATATTTTTCTGATATTACTAGGTTGCATCGCTTTTAACAGTGAAACGATTGACTGTGGGACTTAATTGAACTGATTTTGGACTTTGACCTTATAAATGTGATAAATGAGACAATTGGACTCCAAGAAATAACATTCTTCTTAATTTGACATGATTGCTGGAACTCAGCAATTACACTGGGCGCTGTGGTAGCGCTTTATTTAAAAATTTAGATAAATAAGTCATTTTTTACTGTGGGACCAATCCTAGCCGTTAGCGCGCGCTGAAGAAATAGAGACAGTTTCAAAAACTACATTTCATTGACTTTCTAACGGTATCAGTCCGTTTGAGTTACAACGGTTGCGTCACATATTCGTACCAACATGTATTTAGCGATATTTTTCTGATATTACTAGGTTGCATCGCTTTTAACAGTGAAACGATTGACTGTGGGACTTAATTGAACTGATTTTGGACTTTGACCTTATAAATGTGATAAATGAGACAATTGGACTCCAAGAAATAACATTCTTCTTAATTTGACATGATTGCTGGAACTCAGCATTACACTGGGCGCTGTGGTAGCGCTTTATTTAAAAATTTAGATAAATAAGTCATTTTTTACTGTGGGACCAATCCTAGCCGTTAGCGCGCGCTGAAGAAATAGAGACAGTTTCAAAAACTACATTTCATTGACTTTCTAACGGTATCAGTCCGTTTGAGTTACAACGGTTGCGTCACATATTCGTACCAACATGTATTTAGCGATATTTTTCTGATATTACTAGGTTGCATCGCTTTTAACAGTGAAACGATTGACTGTGGGACTTAATTGAACTGATTTTGGACTTTGACCTTATAAATGTGATAAATGAGACAATTGGACTCCAAGAAATAACATTCTTCTTAATTTGACATGATTGCTGGAACTCAGCATTACACTGGGCGCTGTGGTAGCGCTTTATTTAAAAATTTAGATAAATAAGTCATTTTTTACTGTGGGACCAATCCTAGCCGTTAGCGCGCGCTGAAGAAATAGAGACAGTTTCAAAAACTACATTTCATTGACTTTCTAACGGTATCAGTCCGTTTGAGTTACAACGGTTGCGTCACATATTCGTACCAACATGTATTTAGCGATATTTTTCTGATATTACTAGGTTGCATCGCTTTTAACAGTGAAACGATTGACTGTGGGACTTAATTGAACTGATTTTGGACTTTGACCTTATAAATGTGATAAATGAGACAATTGGACTCCAAGAAATAACATTCTTCTTAATTTGACATGATTGCTGGAACTCAGCGATTACACTGGGCGCTGTGGTAGCGCTTTATTTAAAAATTTAGATAAATAAGTCATTTTTTACTGTGGGACCAATCCTAGCCGTTAGCGCGCGCTGAAGAAATAGAGACAGTTTCAAAAACTACATTTCATTGACTTTCTAACGGTATCAGTCCGTTTGAGTTACAACGGTTGCGTCACATATTCGTACCAACATGTATTTAGCGATATTTTTCTGATATTACTAGGTTGCATCGCTTTTAACAGTGAAACGATTGACTGTGGGACTTAATTGAACTGATTTTGGACTTTGACCTTATAAATGTGATAAATGAGACAATTGGACTCCAAGAAATAACATTCTTCTTAATTTGACATGATTGCTGGAACTCAGCATTACACTGGGCGCTGTGGTAGCGCTTTATTTAAAAATTTAGATAAATAAGTCATTTTTTACTGTGGGACCAATCCTAGCCGTTAGCGCGCGCTGAAGAAATAGAGACAGTTTCAAAAACTACATTTCATTGACTTTCTAACGGTATCAGTCCGTTTGAGTTACAACGGTTGCGTCACATATTCGTACCAACATGTATTTAGCGATATTTTTCTGATATTACTAGGTTGCATCGCTTTTAACAGTGAAACGATTGACTGTGGGACTTAATTGAACTGATTTTGGACTTTGACCTTATAAATGTGATAAATGAGACAATTGGACTCCAAGAAATAACATTCTTCTTAATTTGACATGATTGCTGGAACTCAGCATTACACTGGGCGCTGTGGTAGCGCTTTATTTAAAAATTTAGATAAATAAGTCATTTTTTACTGTGGGACCAATCCTAGCCGTTAGCGCGCGCTGAAGAAATAGAGACAGTTTCAAAAACTACATTTCATTGACTTTCTAACGGTATCAGTCCGTTTGAGTTACAACGGTTGCGTCACATATTCGTACCAACATGTATTTAGCGATATTTTTCTGATATTACTAGGTTGCATCGCTTTTAACAGTGAAACGATTGACTGTGGGACTTAATTGAACTGATTTTGGACTTTGACCTTATAAATGTGATAAATGAGACAATTGGACTCCAAGAAATAACATTCTTCTTAATTTGACATGATTGCTGGAACTCAGCGATTACACTGGGCGCTGTGGTAGCGCTTTATTTAAAAATTTAGATAAATAAGTCATTTTTTACTGTGGGACCAATCCTAGCCGTTAGCGCGCGCTGAAGAAATAGAGACAGTTTCAAAGGCTACATTTCTAACGGTATCAGTCTGTTTGAGTTGCAACGGTTGTGTCACATATTCGCAACAACATTTATTTAGCGATATTTTTCTGATATTACTAGGTTGCATCGCTTTTAACAGTGAAACGATTGACTGTGGGACTTAATTGAACTGATTTTGGACTTTGACCTTATAAATGTGATAAATGAGACAATTGGACTCCAAGAAATAACATTCTTCTTAATTTGACATGATTGCTGGAACTCAGCAATTACACTGGGCGCTGTGGTAGCGCTTTATTTAAAAATTTAGATAAATAAGTCATTTTTTACTGTGGGACCAATCCTAGCCGTTAGCGCGCTGAAGAAATAGAGACAGTTTCAAAAACTACATTTCATTGACTTTCTAACGGTATCAGTCCGTTTGAGTTACAACGGTTGCGTCACATATTCGTACCAACATGTATTTAGCGATATTTTTCTGATATTACTAGGTTGCATCGCTTTTAACAGTGAAACGATTGACTGTGGGACTTAATTGAACTGATTTTGGACTTTGACCTTATAAATGTGATAAATGAGACAATTGGACTCCAAGAAATAACATTCTTCTTAATTTGACATGATTGCTGGAACTCAGCGATTACACTGGGCGCTGTGGTAGCGCTTTATTTAAAAATTTAGATAAATAAGTCATTTTTTACTGTGGGACCAATCCTAGCCGTTAGCGCGCGCTGAAGAAATAGAGACAGTTTCAAAAACTACATTTCATTGACTTTCTAACGGTATCATCCGTTTGAGTTACAACGGTTGCGTCACATATTCGTACCAACATGTATTTAGCGATATTTTTCTGATATTACTAGGTTGCATCGCTTTTAACAGTGAAACGATTGACTGTGGGACTTAATTGAACTGATTTTGGACTTTGACCTTATAAATGTGATAAATGAGACAATTGGACTCCAAGAAATAACATTCTTCTTAATTTGACATGATTGCTGGAACTCAGCGATTACACTGGGCGCTGTGGTAGCGCTTTATTTAAAAATTTAGATAAATAAGTCATTTTTTACTGTGGGACCAATCCTAGCCGTTAGCGCGCTGAAGAAATAGAGACAGTTTCAAAAACTACATTTCAACCTGGTATCAGTCCGTTTGAGTTACAACGGTTGCGTCACATATTCGTACCAACATGTATTTAGCGATATTTTTCTGATATTACTAGGTTGCATCGCTTTTAACAGTGAAACGATTGACTGTGGGACTTAATTGAACTGATTTTGGACTTTGACCTTATAAATGTGATAAATGAGACAATTGGACTCCAAGAAATAACATTCTTCTTAATTTGACATGATTGCTGGAACTCAGCGATTACAC
>JASGCC010000608.1:0-69903 GCA_030067915.1 Hydractinia echinata
AAAGAAAATCCTATAGCTAAGAACACTGATTAAAAAAGTTAAATGTTTTTCAACAAGCAATTTTTAAAAGCGCGTTGTCTAAAAAAATAATAATAAATAGTATTGGCGATAACTAAACATACAAATAAAGAAGTCATTTAAAGAAGCACATAATCTTACCTTAGTGATTGGAGCCTCAGCTTTGATTGACAACGAGTTTACTGTAACGTGAGCTAAATATTTGAAAATGTCAAATTCATTCATGTAGAAATGACGTCATTTATTCACTATTTGCATTCGTATGAATAACATATTCAACTTTGATAATTCAATCCAAAAAACACGTAATATACGTTTAGAGTTTTTTCTATTATGTCTTTTATTTCATCTTTATAAGTTATATATTATTATGATATGAATACCTTAAATGTGAACGTAACAACCTCTAACGCGTGTCTCTTATAAAACCACTAGCTACTGCTACTGTCGCCTTATGAAACAATAAACATAAAAACGTCTGTTTTAGAGGAATTTTAATTTGCGAACATTTTAAAGTCATGTCAATAGGCTAAAGTAAGTATGCAGCATGTCTCGATTAACCATCTCTAAAGGCTAGGATAAATTCACAGCACTGTTTGTCTCGACTAACAATGTCAATACGCTAGATGAGTTCACAACACTGTTTGTCTCGATTAACCATGTCGAAAGGCTAGGATAAGTTCAAAGCACTGTTTGTCTCGACTAACCATGCCAATACGCTAGGGAAGTTCACAACACTGTTTGTCTCGATTAACCATGTCAAAGGGCTAGGATAAGTTCAAAGCGCTGTTTGCCTCGACAAACCAAATCAAAAAACTAGGTAAGTTGTCTCAATGAACCATGTCAACAGGCTAGGTAGGTATAAAGCACTGTTTGTCTGAATTAACCATATCAATAAGTTCACCATGTCAAAGTCCACAACACTGTATCAATTAACTATGTCAACAGATCAGGTAAGTTCACGGCACTGTTTGTCTCGATAACTTCTTATATTGAAGCTTCACAACAACTTAAAGACCTTGTAACCCAAACGCAGTTAGTCAGTCTTTAATCTCTTTCGCGGGCATAGCTGTCATAGAATCTGACGGTTGGGCCTCAATGATGTTTATTTCTTATTTTGCTAAAGTTTACAAAATTTTTAGAAGCCTGTTTACATCCATTGATCCTTTCCTCCAGAAAATGGAATTTGGCTTTTCTACATTGGACTTTCCTCATCAATCTTTTTAAAATAAAAAAGGTTAATGATAAAACAGCTGGCTCCTTTAAGATGATAAAAATTGCTGCTACGGCTTTGTTTATATTATAAGGGCTCTGCGACAGCCCTGTTAACACAATAAAAAGTCGCTGCTAAGCTATTGGTTTTATTAAAAGGCTCTGCTACGGCCCTTATTACATTAAAAACCGTTGCTACGGCCGTGTTTACATGTAAAAGTAGAGGGTGGGTGTCTTACCTGTGTTATGCGTGATATTGAAAGTAGCAGGTGCAGCTTTATCTGGACCACGTTCTATTCGAACCTAGCCATTTATTAAAAAAAAAGAAACATTAAAAAAGGTTAAATAAATATGAATGAAAAAAATATTTAAACAAAAAAACAACATTATCACACAGGTGCAAAATTTTTATTATTAAAAAGTTATTTAAACAAAAATCAACCTTGCGTAGTTCCTTATGCATTTGTGCAAAGTTTTTATTAATAAAAGATTATTGAAACTAAAGGCAACCTTGCGTAGTTCCTGATGCATTTGTTGTATCTGGGTATCTTTCTCCATGGCTGACAAATCACGCTTCACCACAACATAGTGTGTGACACGACTAAAAAAACATACTCATAGTGTATACTAGGCTTTAAACGTAAATCTTTCCTTATACTAGGAACAATTACTATCAATTTGTGTGTTTCTTATATTTGTTTAGTTAGCACTCTTTCGTTTTATTTATTCTTCAAAGAAAACATGATAACGTTATATAACTTACCCAGCATGCCCTATTATTGGAACAATCTTTAAAGCTCTGTACAAACTGTTTCACCACTCTTTTTGCGTGCAATACACACTCCCTCCATGTCTAAATACAGGCGTGAAAAAAATGAAAGAAAAATAACAATTCAACGCTGAAACTGTTTAAAAGCTACTTGCGGAATTTTTAAAATATTCGTACGAAACTCTCACTAAAGAAAAACAATAAAAAAATCCAAAAGCTCTCCTCCTGGGTCAAACGTGATGTAAATGGTCACCACATGACGTGCAGAACTAATACAAACTATCATCATCTCATTGAAGAGTTACAAGACAACAAGTCTAGCATATGATTAAATTCATCAAGCCTTTTACTTCTCCTCTACTACCATTTTTTGTTTGAGTAAACATATATGTTTTTCCAAAGAAGAAATTGAATACTTTTTAGTTACAATACAGAAATTAAATATATCGTATAATAATAACAAATTAAAAGAACGAACAGAAGAAAAATAATAAGAAAAAAATTCTACTTCTCGAGAAAATCCTTATACTCTTTTTTGTATTTTTGTTTGAGTTATAAAAACTTTATTTTGTATTATTAATGAGTGGCAGAGAGAGAGAGAGAGAGAGGGAGAGAGAAAGCAACGTGGTGGGTGATATTGTGTGGTGTGAATAAAAAGATTAAAAACAGACGGAAGTTAAATTTCAACATGGTCTAGTTTTTCGACACACACTTTGATAGCAATTAACATGCGTATTCAGGCTATGTTCTTTAGACGTTTTCATTGAACCGATCTTTACTAATATTCACAGTAAACTTGAGAAAAAAAACGTGCAAATCCTCCATTAGTAAATAATATACACTTCCCACTTCAACGAAAATGAAATTGATATAGCTTACTTTGCCTTTACTCAAGAGTTTTGATATGTTTTCATGAGAATCCTAAAAATAAATAAATATTAGAAAGTTCAAGTCGCACTCTTCCACAGCAATTTCTCTATGAGCCGGGCTAGTGTACTGCGTACAGAGAATCAGACTAGTGCGCTCGTAAGTATTAAGAAGTCTGTTAATAAGCAACTTAGTGAGAATCAGGCTAGTGTGATGCATACTGAGAATCAGGCTAGTGCTGAACTATTAAGAAGTCTGTTAATAAACAACTTAGTGAGAATCAGGCTAGTGTGATGCATACTGAGAATCAGGCTAGTGCTGAAATATTAAGAAGTCTATTAATAAGCAACTTAGTGAGAATCAGGCTAGTGTGATGCATACTGAGAATCAGGCTAGTGCTGAACTATTAAGAAGTCTGTTAATAAACAACTTAGTGAGAATCAGGCTAGTGTGATGCATACTGAGAATCAGGCTAGTGCTGAACTATTAAGAAGTCTATTAATAAGCAACTTAGTGAGAATCAGGCTAGTGTGATGCATACTGAGAATCAGGCTAGTGCTGAACTATTAAGAAGTCTATTAATAAGCAACTTAGTGAGAATCAGGCTAGTGTGATGCATACTGAGAAGTGCTGATAATTATTAAGACTTTTAATCAACAACTTACTAGCTCAGGATAGTGATATAGCATTTAATAAAGACTGAAAATCAGGCTACTAGTGTAACAAATAAGGGGAATGGTTTATCAGGAGTTTACTGGCAACCTCACAAAAGTTAAAACTCAACCTACATAAAGCTTAATAAAAGATCCACTTTGGACCAGCTTATACAAACATTGCATTATTACCATTTTTAATCTTAATGACATGTGGCTATGCATACTTAACTGAAAATATCAAAACTAATTTTGAATGTACATATCTACACATATCTACACATTGGTAGTAACACAATGGCAAAATAACTGTTTCCTATTCTTAAAACAATAAACAAGGAATTAGATGCTTTTTTAAGACATTAAAAATTATCAGCCACTTAACAACGATTGCACCAATTCAATCTAATGAAACTAAAATGTTTGTTTATAGACTGATAACATAAACATGGACAAACTTTAAATACAATGCTTTCATGTTTTTCGTTCATTATTTCATTATTAAATTGGCCTATGTAAAGTATAACTCGTTATTATTATTACTAGTGCATTATTACTCCTATTCTCATGCTGAATGATAAGCAGCACGGATCCATTTACACTTGACTTGGCCAGGGTTCGAGCCCACAACCTTTCGCACTTGAAGCAAAGATTTGTCGTTTTCAGTTAAAATGGTTTGATAACACGTTTTCTGGAACAAGTCTTTCTGTTTTTTTTAATTGGATTGAGTTAGAAACACCCATAAAATAATGTATAGGATCCACCCATCCAGTGATTAAGAAAAGACTTTAAAAGTTTTGAGATCAGAAGAGTGGGTGGTTGTGAGCAGTTTGATTTTTTTTTAGGTGCCTAAACTTAAGCTCTGATTTTAGCTATTGGAGCAATGAAAGTGCAAAATTTCCATAACTAGATAAGGAACAAAGGTTAAGTAAATCTTTCAACATCATAGAAAGCAGAACATAATACTGCATAAAAAATAACTATCCACAGCTGAAAATGTTCAACATGTTACAGTGTTTCACTACTTACTGGTTTAGGTACTTCACAGTTAGATAAAATATTATTTTTTGAATTTCCAACTACTTCATTCCGCCAGTAGCCAGTAACTTTTTCATAAGCTGGGTTAACATACTAAAATAAAAATTTATAAAAATAGTTGTTGCCCTGTGGGGAAATTCATGGTTACGCCTATCGCACATATTCCAGTCATCAGATTTCTTCACCATACAAATCCTGGCCATTGCTATTTTCGTACATCTGTGACACAAAGTAGTGTTTAGACTACCGTTTTGAACAGAATACGCCATCCTTAGAGACAATACGCAATAGCATACCTGGAATTCTGTTTTCTCTGGATCTACACATTGTATTTCGATTGCATCGTATGCATGCTCGACAGCACTGAATAAACAGGGACGTCGCCCTAAATAATACATGCCACATCAAAGTTTGAAAATAGTAAAATAATGATTTGGAATCCACTAGAAGCTAATTTTTCATTCAAGAAAAAGTAAAACCGAGGTTGTTATATGTTTTTAAGTGAAATCAAAAGTAAGTTCTTATAATAATATTAAAAAATGGCGTCACATTAGCTGCATTGTATTGGTTTATGAATAACTTAATCGTAGGTTATATCATAACGAAATCATGAGACACGTGCAATGTTATTTAGCTTCAATTAGAGAAAAAAGGCAATTGGTAAAAACTTCAAATGACTAATTGTCTAGTCAATGTTCAAAGCTGCAAAGATATGTAATGTTATAAATACATAGAAACGCAATATTTTTCTTTATTTCATAACCTACACTATGTTATTTATATTTCATAAATTGTCATTTGGTTTTCGTGAGATGTCTGTTCAGCATGCTCAAAATTGGCAGACTATATTACATAATCTTGACTCAACAAAAATTAGTCTGCTACTTTTTGGGGTAGGAATTATCGAGTCCTTTATCCTTTGTATTTTCCTATTTACACTGAAATTTCTTATTTATATTGGAATTGGCATAAAATTATACAGCAAAAGAAATTAAGTAATATTAGCTTTGTTTGAAAATAATAATTTGTATGACTTTTCTTCAGAACAATTATACAGTTGTTACAATAATTATATTTATCAATTAAAATAAATTATTTCACTATATTTTCTGAAGTATTGCAGAATGTGTGTGTCAACTATGAACCAACAGTTCGTTATCTACCATTGTTACTAAGGTTTAATTAATAATCTTTATACTGTTATTAATTTTGTAACAACAATTCTAAACTAACGCACCTTAATTTACATTGTGAAGATACCTCTCCAGTATCTAACATTATTAATTCATTAAGACATGTTGTAGTATTGTGATCTTCCACAAATCTCTAAAAAAACAACAAACACTGATTTGATATGAACATGTGTGGCCACTATAGCACTAGATGCACGAAATAAAGCCATCTATAAATAAAGCCATCTATATTTAAAAGTCTGTTTAACGTCGCATTGAATCAGGAAAGCAACTATGTGTGAAAACAATTTTTGATACATCCATGTAAGGGAGAAAATACAGTAAAAACTCAATTTTTTTGGATAGTATTTTTGTCTCCACTGCATCCCACATTCCGTTTCAAGCTACAAAATAGCGATGAACGAAGTTGAAATATAAATGGCCTAAAGAAGTCAACTTGCTAAACCAATGAATCTGTACAACAGTGTGTGTTTTTGGAGGAAAATTTATAAATGAAAATTTAAAAGGAGTAAATCAATCAGTTAATTAGTCAAGGAACTATTTACACTTACCCTGTTTGAAGCCACATTTTAGAAGAGAAACTATGGATAAATCTTCTTGCTCATTTCTAAGAAGAAAAACGCAAAATGTTTTGTATAAATATGTTAATAGAGGTTAAAATTTGAGCAAACTATCTCTACAAGAAATTTGAACACTCAAAGTGGATAATATTTCTAAAATTTTCTTGATCAGCGTTTCAAGTTGTACACAATAGAGGCTATGGGTAAACAAATTTCTAAAAAAAACAGATTTTTGTACATTCGTTAGTCTTCGCTGACATCAACAAAATTAATAATATCTCCTTAACAATTCGTTGAAAGTACATGATCCTACACATTTTCATGATCAGTGTTTCAAGCTCTACATTATAGAGTGTAGAAAATTTGTTTACCTATTGCCTGTGTATTGTGTAGATTTCAAATTTCCTAAAAACACTTTTTGTATATGCGCTGCTGACATCATCAAAATTTCTAAAACATCCTATATTTTCTTATTGATTTTCTGCCCAAGATTTTTCCACTATTTAGAAAATAATATTAAAACGGTTTCTTTTGCCAAAATGAAGCAAATGCTTGTGCCAACAATAAAATATACGATGGAGTAAAATTATTAATTATAATCTTAAGGGGTATGTCAACGTTTGTTATAATAAAAAGATCTTACATAGTATTAAGGATCCCTATTTATTTGTTTATTAAAAAAACTTGAAAAGAGTAGAACAAAAAATTGTTCATGAAATAATTAATGATGGACGAGCAATAGTAAGTATCGAAAACAAAGAATATCTTTTCAAATTTAAATCTGGACAAAATTTCTTACTGGGTATTTTTGTTTGGGCAAAATTTTTGGGGAACACATTAACCCGAGAAAATTTTTGTATTATAACATAATCCTTATTCTTTATGATAAACAATACAAGAATTTGAAAGAACACAAGGAAATGAGTGATGATAAATTTCAATACAAGCGTAATGTAAGGTCAACTTGTAAAACAGGAAAATAATTACAGAATGTAGTTAGGTTTTAAGACAAAAACAATAAAAAATTTAACTAGGGAAGGGAAACGTCAACTCTTTATAGATTATCTATTTATCAACAAATTAAACGAGCTAGACAGCTGGGCTAATAAAGCAATGAACTGGCACAATTCCAAGAGCTGTACCAATGACCTTTGCCATAATTCGTTAAATTAACAGCAAATAAAAGTTACAGAACGTCATTTTTCAGCAGAAGTCATTATTGTTAGAAAATATTTTATTATTGCGTTTGGGTGTTTATACAGGTTAAACAGTTCAGTGTTTGAAACACTATAATTCAAGCATTCTTAAAGTACATATAGATAATACATTAATATTGCCTATCCAACAAACAATCCAAGCACTCCATATGTACCATAAAATATATGATCAATAGAAATCTTGCATTTAAATTTTCTTCATTTCCAAAACATCTTACATAACATTACTATGTGGAATATGAAACAGGATATATTGTTGGTAATAGATGATTAACAGCTGTCCTTCTAATTACTGACAGGAAGGATGAACTGATTATGAGACAACCAATTTAAAGATTATCACAAAGAATTGCATCAAAAAGAGCAAATAAAAATAAAAAAGAATTCATAAATTTTACATACTTTTTTGTGACACCAATAATAACAGTATTAACATTGGGTCTAGTTGATCTAATGTTCCTATAAAAAACAAAAAAACAAACATAAACAAAAAACAAAATGTAATTTAGCAGCTTAAAATTTCCTCAGTATTATAATGGCAATATATAAGGAGGGAATTATTAATTTGCGACTTTAATCTGTATTGTGTATGGGCAGATATTGTCGCAAATTAAAACTGATGATCACTGTGAGATTTTACAAACATTTTGATATTGCAGATACCAAATCACAATCTTTTAATTCAATTTTATTTTAAGTTTTCATACTAGACATGTGTGACTCAAAATATAGCGATTTCAGAGTTTATACGTTTAATAACATGCTTACCGACACAGAGTTTCGCCATCAAAATACACATTTGAACGCAAATCAATTATAACAAGCTAAAAGAAATAGGTAAAAAACTGATAAAGAATGAGCCCCTGAAAGAATAAAGTCATTTAAGGCAAAATTAACTTAATCTCTGTTTGTAATTATTATAAGAACTTAAATTGAGTTGACTAAAAGTTTAAAAGTAAATTGAAGCTAAACTTTAGCTAAAATTGTTGTTTTACTTCAGGTAATTTCTTTAGGTAATAATCCATAGCCGTCTCTGTAGTATACTGCAACTTGTATTTATAACCTCCTCGTTTGGCACCAGATATAAAAGCATCTGATTGACCATCGTCTGAACCAAATATCAGTAAAACCTATTCAAAAAAGGGTGAGTATAACAAGATATATCATTACTGTTTTTCTGATACATTTAATTACATTAAATCATTTTTAAGTCTCAATTTCCCACACTATTAAACCTAAATTTGCAAAAGTAAACATAAAGCTAGGGAGATTGCTAAAGAAGCTTTCCACTATCAACTTTAAGTTCACGTTTCTTAAGGGATTTTTTAATGACAAAGAAAGCAACTTAACTTTCATAAAAAATGTGTTTAATAAGAAAAAAAATCAATACAACCTATGTTTCATTATACAATATATCCAATCTTTGGTGTGTTGATTTATATTTTTATAAATCAATTTACTAACAAAGTGATCAATTGCACAGTTTCAAATTCTAACTTTTAAAAAATGCAAGCATAATTGTAAAAATAGCACATTACCTCCATAGGATGCTTGTATACTTTCATTGGTCCAAGCTGCAGTTCAGACTTGCTGGCCTAAAATAAAATAAAATTTGTGCTAATCTGATATCCCTCTCCAACTTTCACTTGATCTTCGACATAACATTAACTGTGAAAAATATTCATGACCGTCATGAGATTATCACATATACTGTTACTGCTGTCCACAATGTCTGATTTTGTAAATTTGGTTTGTCATTTCCTGACTCGCTTTCTTGCAGCGTATGTGGTTGGCAGATTATGTCTTATCTAGTCTTATCTCCTTGTGACCCTCATTTCACTGAATTCCACTGGCTTCAACATATCAGTACATCCTAACTTCAATATATCTTAAAAAGTTTGTATTTCGTCTGGCTTTAGTAGCTTTTTTTTACGATGTGTCTACTTTTATGAAGCTGGGCACTCCACAACAGATCAACAACATCCTTACTAACTTGAAACTTGCCAGCATAAATGCACATGGTACTGATATATATAAACAAATATGGTAGCCACTCAAAGTGTACAGTCAAGACACTCTTTTGTTTTGATTATTTATTTGTTTATCGGTTTATCGGTTTGTATCATTTTTATTTAGCTATACTTATACTTATAATTTGGGTTGGTAGTGTACTTGTATTTGGGTCAGGAATTGGTGAAATACTAAAAAAATAAAAAATGTTAATCTAAAATTTTTGTGGTCGGCAAGAAATTGCAAATGTCAGTCGGAATACTGCAAACAAATATTTTTTTAAGGATGAACCAGACTTCTAAAATAATACTGACAATTACTCTATAGTTATTTGCTGACTGTTCTTACGACCAGAGATAACTGGAGACTAACTATCAAACAAAACATACATGGTTTTTGCTATTTTAATTTATCCTATGCATTTTATAGAGGATAACAAAAAATTCCAGTCATAAACCTATTGTGAAGATATATGCATACCCTAATATTTTCAAACACAACATTGGTATTGTTGTCATTAGCCACATTACCATTAGCAACCAAACCAGACGGATTTGTCTTTCCTCTGCTTATACTGCGAAAACTAGGAACTCCACCCCAGCAACAAAAAAGTTTTTCACACTTCATCATGGCATTGGTCTCTATTCTATATCATTTTTGTCTTAGTCAAATGTTAGTTGAACTATCAAAATAAACGGCCAGACGTTACTAGTAGCATTTTAACCAAAACATATTTTCCTCAGAGAATCACATGCAAACTGTACTATGCCCTCTAATAACAAACTCCAGTTTAAATGAATAAATAAATAAATTAAAAAGTTGGGGCACAACAAAGCAGGTGTTTGATCAAGACAGATTTTGAACTATTGAATTTATATGTTAGTTGTTTTTTTCAGCAATCATAACAACCCAGAATTTTTTTTATATTATTATTACTACGTTTGACATTTTCAAAGTGAAAAAATAAATTAACTAAAAGAAAGACATGTTAATAAATTGTACACACACAATGTGTACAATTTTTTTTGACTGCACAATTTTAACGCTTGTACTTATTCACTGATGAGAAAACACATGTATTATAAATTTAAAAAAATAGATAATAGAAAAAAAGGAGGATGACATAAAAGACAAAAAATAACATTTTTAATTCATACATAAAACATTTTTAAGTGTTATATTTAATATTTTTTCACCTTTGAAAATATCACAAGCAAATAGCAAAAGAAAAACGTGTAGAGTAGAAATTTACAAATACACTAGTGTAAACCATATTATATATCAAAAACAATCTCAAAAATTACAAAAGTATATCAAATATCCTAAAGGATTCAATAAGAAGCACATTGTTATGAAATTATCAACAGGATATTTTTCTTTTACTAAAGATTACACAACACAATATTGTAAATTTCGTTTAGAAGAGTTGAGAATATCATTGAGAAAAAAAATTTCACTCATACACATATGTACTGCTCACTCTTAAATTAATGTTTTTTCAAATCAACACAGTTAATTTTCTTAAAATGTCCATTCTAATGATCGTATCTAAGCAACAGGAAGAATTTAACAAGCCTGGTTTCTCTCTCACAACAAACAATATGGAAGTGCATATGTTAGGGAATGATTCATGAGCGTGTGACTTTGAAAAGTAGCATTATTTATTCAGCTGTTTTTATGTTGAGCAAAAAAAATCAGAAACTACGAAACTACTATAGAAACATTAAATAAAAAAACTGAAGAAATAACACAACCTAGTTAGCTTAGAATTCAATTGTTATATATCAAAAAACTTTGACATATCAAACAATGAAAATAAAAGACAAGTTTTGTCAATGTAGGGTAACATATGCAGTTCTTATAGCATGTAGAAACCAGGTGTGGATATGCAGCTCTAATAACTTTTAATTAATTAAGAACAACAAGAAAATCTACTTAGTCATTAAAGAAATGTAAAATTTATTCATCTACGAGATCCAACATTTCTCTACCTCTTAGCCGTATCTCCTCTCTTATGCAAAGAATTACAATCCCTGTGTGGTCTGAACATCCTGTGTTGGATGTTCTTTTCTAAACAAACCACAACTCAGCTGGACACTTTTGATCCAATAAAAGTTTAATTAACATCTTTTTACTTAAACATCAATGCTAATTATTTTCTGTAATAAAAGAATGACCAAGGAAGCTTTATTATTCAGATCACATCACTACTAACAACCTGCTTAAGGATACAAAGTACGCCATTTCAGTCTCATTTATTTCAAAAGAATATAGTGAATTAATTCCTTACCTTATGTACCATATTTAATTGTTTCATTGTATATTAACATCTAATGAGCTTTTGTGAAACAATTCAGTGACAAATATTCATACTCCTCCAGACATATGCAGGGTGATAATCCATGTTTAATAAACTTTAAAGATATTATAATAATTGAACTACAACAAATCAGATATGACCTTAAAAGGAGTTCTTTTCATTCACTATGTGGTAGGTAAACGTAACCAGTACAGTACTGTTTCTATGAAGCCTTTGTGCTTAGTCTGTGGCTATAAGATCTATGACCTATACTATTATATTTTAGTGGGTAGTATAATTTAAAAGGTGTTTTAACACATAAAGTAATTCATATCCAAATTTTCTCTACTTTTTTAAAATAATATAAAAAAAAATCAAAGCATTCTCCATGCTTTGCTAATTTTGCTTGTTAATTCATCATTTAAAATCTTTCATTTAGATCAGGCAAATACCTATCATTAAGCATTATGCTGCATCACTAAAAATTTATGATGTGTGTTGTTCTAATAAACACCAAGAAATAATAACCAGACAAAACATAATAAAAAGTAATGATAAAACAGAGTTTAAATGACTTTAAGTGTAAATGACTTTAAAACTGTCTGTAAATTCAAATTTAGAATGAATAGATAAAATTAATAACAAGATTTATGGCTGATAAAATGTTGCTAAATAAACTGATATTCTTCCTGAACTTCAACACACCTATTATTTATCCCATAAAAACAAATGTTTCAATACTGTTACAAGGTGTAACCTTTACAGAATATTGAATTGCATAAATTCGGTGCTATTCTTGATGGTGCTACTCCCTAAAAACGCTTTTAAAATCTTGTCAGACTTGTCATAAGATCGATTGATTGTATTTTGTAAAGTGCATAAAACTATCTGTGTTAAACCAATACAAAATACTCATGTTTGTGGTACGCAATCATAAATGCTCTCTATGAATTTGTAAAAGCACTATAATCAAACATCACTCTTTCATAACCAAAATGTAAAAGATTCCTCAAGTAGAAACCAACACACTCAAGCTGAGCTTATTTGCGCATCACTCAATAGGAGAATAAGATATTTACAAGTTCAGCTCTATTTATTAAAAAAAGCCAGTAAGGTATTTTAAAAAGTAGCAAGAAATAATTCCAATATAACATTGGGATAACATTTTTGAGTTGATAAAAAAAATTATACAAGTCAAATCAGTTTAATTTTTAATTTTTTATTCTAAATCAAAAAAACATGTATCCAAGTGTTATGCTGATATTCTCGAAGTATATTTCATCAAGTCAAATGTTAGCAAATTACATAGTTTTTCTTTGTGCGATATGACATACCTTATAGGCTCTCTCATTTCTTACGCAAATCACTAAACTCTAATTCAAAGTACAGATGATAATAAAAGATAGCAAGCTACTTGAAAATATCACTTTACCGTGTGATCTCTTCAACTCCTTTTGTCATGTTTACATTTCTGTCAAAGAAAACATAAGAAAACAAAGCTTACTAATTCTATTATTAAGAAGCTGATATCAAACATGAAGTGTTGCTAGTTTTATGTTTTTTACTAAAAGCATGACGCAGTGACATCCTGAGACACTCCACTCAGTGTAAGCCTTCCTGCTTTATAAACAACTTTCTGATGTACAAATGTTGATGAAAAAGATTTTTGTCAAATGTGAACAATACATTAATCATTTACAACAAGATGTTTGTTCGTAGATTGAAATGTAAACAAGATAAATAAGTAAAGCAAACATGGTTAAAAGTTTTGACGTCATCACAGTTGATCATCACAGAAAGCATAATTTTATGTTTTCAAGTTTTATTAAGAGGGCAGACAAAATTGTTTTTAAAAAATCCTTATACGTTTTCTCTTTAAATTTTGTGCTCCTTGTTTTTTTGGTTTTTTTTTTTGGTTAAATTTAAGGATAAGAAAATTTATACACTTTTCCGTGTTTGGAAACACAAATCAAATATGCCTGTATTACTGTATTAAAATTGATGAGTTTAGATCTGTTGGACACTAAGAATGTTAATATTGTATGGCTTGCCTTCCTTCCAATTCCCTTGTTTTAAATGATTCCAGCTACTTAAGTACTAAGTTTAAAGGGTAATGTTATTTTATGTACAAAAACAAATTAAAACAATTGTGGTATAAAGGAAACTCACATGTTGTAAAAGATCCAAGACTCATCTAGCTAGTTTTGGAACCTATTTTTAAGTTTTTTCTGATACAAAACAGTATGTCCCAGCCTCATCATGTAAGCCAGTTCTAGAACGTGTTATTATGTTTCTTATATAAAACAGTATGTACAAGCCTCATCCTGCACGCTAGTTCTGGAACCTGTTATTATGTTTCTGGTACAAAACAGTATGTCCAAGAATTATCCAGCAAGCTGGTTCTGGAACCTGTAATTACGTTTCAGATATAAAACAGTATGTGCATGCCTCATCCTGCAAGCTAGCTCTAGAACCTGTTATTATGTTTCTTATAAAATTATCCTGCAAGCTGGTTCTAGAACCTGTTATTATGTTTCTTATATAAGGCAGTATGTTCATGAATTATCCTGCAAGCTAGTTCTTGAACCTGTTATTATGTTTCTAACTCAAAGCAGTATGTTTAAGCATTATCCTGCAAGCTGGTTCTGGAACCTGTTAATATGTTTCTGATATAAAACAGTATGTTCAAGCCTCATCCTGCTAGATCCTGTTATTATGTTTTAAGAGAAAATATTCACAAATTTTTCCAAACGACAGCTGTAACAAAGCTCTCCCATGTTCTGGTTGATTACTTGCCTAGGACGATACAGATTGGTTAACATCCCATCCTATCTGGTCTCCTGAGAGAAGTCGGGAGTGTTTACTTGAAACATATTCACAACAACATGGGATTTTAAACATTGTGCGTTGTGAAACCTTTTTATACAAATAAATGTTATACTCAAGAAAACCGATAATAAACAGGTGATGCTTGAAATATATTCTGAACAAAGAGTCCTGTTCTCAATCATTCATAAAGTTTATTTTATTAATTTGTTTTTTTGTAGCAGCAAATTAATTAACCTAAATGTACAAAAGTATGGTGTAAATTACAAAACATAAGGTGGCATTTATGTTCTGCCATTACTGATTACATTAGCAGCAAATTTAAAAGTTGCAAAAAATAAATTTATATTATTTAGAAACTGACATCTCCAATTTTGTTCTACAAACTGCTAACTATCACAGACATAACTTTTCAACTCTATGACAAAAAAACAACATTTTCACGGTTTTCAGTTATCACAATTTGATGTCAAACAGAGAATTAGTATTACTATTTACTTATTCATTTAGTGACAAATATATATATACATTGGGGCATGGCCTTGTGGTTATGGAGTTCGCTTCGTAATCACAAGGTTCGTGGTTCGGTCCACAGCGCGGGCATGTTTAGCAAGTGTCTTTACCACAGCTACGGATCAACCCATACCATGTGAGGGAAATAGGGTAGGTAATGCTGGTGTATACCTAATGTATACATTCCGAACACAGGACCCACATTGATAACAGTGTTTCAAACACTGAAGTGGCTATATCCTGTATAAATATTCGGAATAATAATAATAATAATAATAATAATATATATACTGAAAATGTTATATTTTGCACTAATGACACTGTAAGGTCTAACCAGAGTTGCCAAAAGAATTGAACTGAAAAAAGTCCAGATTTTGATATAGGTATGGAACTAATACTAGAGAAATTAATTTGTGCATTAAGGTAATCCAGAAAACTTGTGTCATTTAGATCAGCAAAACCTGCAAAGCATGCCATTTCTTTGGTTGGTTTGAGGTAATCACAAATAATAGCTGTGGTTTAATAAGATGTGAAAAAGAACAGATCTAAACTACTCAACTTATTAAGCCAATACAGCAACCAAAAATAATTTGAAAAAGCTTTTAAAAAAGAAGATCATGGACACAGGATTGAAAAGTGAAACAAAATTTACTAAATAATTTTTGTTTTTTGTTTTTATTACTATTACTTAATCTTTACTGCATTTCCATACATACCATACCAATGAAAAAGATTTTTCACTTTTGTTATCATTTTAAACAACAATGGTGTATTTCATTACTAGTTCAGTAAAAAAAATAAAAAATAAACGTTCAAAATGAAGTTCATAATATAATGTTAAAAAAGCTTAGAAAAAAATAATTATAATTAAAAAAAAGAGAAAGAGAAATGAACAGAAGCCACATAAAAAATCAATCAAATAAAAGGTTATATAATAAAGAAATAAAATATGAAATAGTTGAGTCATGAGTCAGTAGGAAAGCAAAACAAATCTGAAAAAAGTTATTCACTCTTTGACAATCTTGTAACATTTTTATTTATTATTTTTATTTTATTTATTTATTATAATCACTACACATTTTGCATTTATTCATTTAATTTTACATACGTGATGCCCAAGAACCAACACAATATTTAGACTAACAGAACAGCTTAAAAAAATTATTGTAAACTGAGGAGAATATTGCAAGTTACAGGGCAGTCAGTGCATGGTAAAATAAATGTTATAACTTTTAATTCTAAAACTTTAAAAATTGAATGTGTAGCTTTTTGCATACCTAAAATTATTACATTACAAAAAAGCAGTTTTATGGAAACAGCATGAAATAGTTAGAAATATTCCTTATATAAGTCATCTTAATAAACATTTCTGTCAAATTGTCACAATCCATCAATGGTTTAAGCAACCTCTTTAGTATATTAATTAAAATAAATATTTAAAAAAATCTTAATTTTAATAAAGGCGCTATTTCAGGGAACAAGTTAACTAGCATGAAAAAGCTACTTCACAATTTATTTGGTGTGCACAAAAACTGATTGTAAGAAGTTCAAATACCACATGTAATCATAAGCTTAATTATTAACAAAACTAGTTGAAAAGCCCGTGAAAAAATCCAGTTAACAAGAAGAACAGTAAAAAGGATCTGTCTTAGAGTTTGTCTAGAGTTTGAAACGCTTATCAAGAGAATGTATAGAATAATGTGCTTTTAATGAATGGTTGGAGATGAATTGGGGTTCAAATTTTTTTAAATGACATCATTAACTGTCTGTTCAAAAACGGGAGATAACATTACTGAATTATTATAAAAAATGAAGCCATGCTTCTGCCCTCCCCCATAATACACACACACATGCTCACTTCTCTCCATTCTAACTCAGTAACTTTGAGGTCTTAAATTTCCAAAAGATTTCAAAGGAGGCCCTTAGGCACATTAAGGTCTCCCTAGTGGCCCCTTCACATTTAAGACCAATTTGGCAGTCCTGATTATTGCCCTACTTTAGTACAAAACTGACCAAATTCAACTGCACAATGAATAAATAAAAAGATGTTTTGGATTCCCAGCACATTTATTGAAACCATAACGGCAGAGTTCAGTTTTCACTACACCCTCATAGCTTTGTTTTGATCTTTTGCCAGGCTGCATTTGGTTTTTAAGGGATGCTGTCTTGGTTAATCTATCGGTTAATTAACACCCTTAGCAATAAGGTTTTTTTTAGTAAAAATGTCTGGAACAAATGCACTTTCAAGCAAAAAGGATTCCAAGAAAAGCTGCAAATCTCCCAAAAGAGCCTTTACATTCTGGCACTTTTTGTAAGCGCTGTTAAGAATGAAGATTTAAAGTCCAATTTGCTCTACCACGCTAAAAAATTAAAGATGGTATCCTAATTCCGAAATCACGTATTAACGCAACTTATTATCAGACCAGCAGATGTTCTCCCAAACATCATACATAATACCTCAAAGCATGTTTTTCAGGTTTTCACACATTCAGCCATAGACATTGCATTTTATACTGTTTGCTACTCATTCTTTTTCATGTTTCATTTTTTTTTGTATGCATTTAAACTAATGTTTTTATTGCATATTATTTTTAGAGTAGTTTTTATTTCTTATAAATATAATAGTTTTATCTGGTCAATAAGAAAATCAATGCATTTAGAAAAGCTATTTCACTTTCCTGTTTTGATTTAAAATTTAGGGGTAGCTAAAACAAAAAAACTCCCATTTCACGATCTAGACATTAGGGTGAAATTAGAAGAATACATTGAAAAACAAGTCATAACCATATTTCGTCCAATTAATAACTCCTTTATGCTATATTGCATGGCTATGATACTTACTGAGTTTCAATATTTATCTATTAGACACCTGCATGCCAAATTTTTAGGTCCCATATCTTTCAGATGCCTTGATATTAGCTATTAATTGAAACTACCCCTAAAAATCTCTATGGAATCTCCAAGGAAGTAACTCTCTGAACTTTTTCCAAGCAGAACCTATCCTGCAAGTAACACTTCTTCCAACACCCCCTTCACTGCCCAACATATCACCTAAGTAACAGAAGTTCTCAACTATCTCTAACGAGCCACTGTTGTACATCATTAAAGCTGGAAATACTTCATTCTCTATAATCTCACCTTTGCAACGCTTGCATACAAACTGAATGTCAGCTCTTAACCTTCCACCAATACTACTGCACTTCTTATGTACCCAATGCTTGCAAGTCTGACAAAAAATTGAGTTACTACCAACCCCTTTCCTGCAAACTCCACAAGGCCATTTTCCAACTACAAGGTCACACTTGGCTGCAATGCTACTAATCATGACTTTAGACTTTGCTGTGTTCACCCTTAGCCCTTTCTCTTCTAGTCCTTTCTTCCACTTCTCAAACTTTTCAACTAATTCTTCCATCGACTCTGCTATGAGAACCAAATCATCTGCATACAATAACTCCCATGGACAACCTGTTCTGAACTCCATCGACAGCGCTTCTAGAACTAGAACAAACAACAAAGGACTAAGTACAGAACCCTGATGTACACCAACATTTACACTAAATTCATCACTAAGTGAATCGTTAATCCTGACACGACTTCTAGCATTGCTGTACATAGACTGTACCATCATAACTAGCCACTCATCCACACCTAATTTTCTCATAGCCCACCAAATAACTTTACGTGGCACTCTATCACAAGCATTCTCTAAATCTACAAAGGCAAAATAGAGATTCTTTCTCTTTCCTAAATACTTTTCCTGAAGCTGTCAGAGTAAAAATATTGCATCTGTAGTGCCACGCCCTGGAACAAAACCAAATTGCATCTTATCTATATCAATTCTTTCTCTAAGTAACTTATCAATCACTCTTTCAATAACTTTCATTACTTGATCAACCAACTTTAAACCTCTATAGTTACCTCTTTCTAATGCATCACCCTTGCCCTTGAAACAATTCTTGTGATGTCATACTTGACTTGTGATGTCATATATTATAATGACTGAAGGAAAAACTGACATTACATTTCTACCTGTAATTAAAGATAATTATTAAAGATTCAAACATTGCTTATGTCTACATGGAAATTTTTGAAGCTAAATATCTTAAAAACGAAGTATATAAGATTTCTAAAAAATTCCAAAAGACTTGATTAGTAACTTTTTATCCTCTATAGCATGTAAAAAAATAATCAACTCCTTTTAATTAGGCGTGCTCGTATACAAAAGTTGCTTGTTTAATAAGCCATACATGAAACAACTTTTTCTTTCAACACCAGTCTTCATACAGTGAGGATGAAGTAATAGCAGCTGCAGTTATCTTTTCGAAGCTCAAAAAATCAAAATAAAACAGAGCTTAAAATTTAGAAAAACCATGGTTTTGAATCAAAAAGATCTTAGAGTTGGTGAGACACTGTTGTGGGGATTTTGACTAGAAAGCGAAAGGACTAACTTTAACTTTATAAACCATTTTTTAAACCATCGGTTAATAAATATTTCTGTAAAATCTTGTTCTTTTGCCATGTTTGTTTCCTTTTCTTTCTTCCTACAAGTTTCAAAAATGTTTCAAACTTTTTTGTTGAAAGCAACCAGGTAGGTAAAAACACAGATTTTAATGTTGATTTGTAGAACATAACTCTTTAACAGCAACTAGTCGACTTGTATATTATCAGCTTCAGGGTCCCTTTAATAGGCACAAACAATTGAAGCTTAGCTAACCAAAAGAGGGATGATATTTTTGTTATTTATCAATGTGTGCAACCTCTGACATGTTAAATTTCTCGACAGAGTGGCATAGAACCCACGCACTTCAGTTTCAAATGACAGCTTTTCTAGGGTTGACGCCTAAGACTTATTTGTCATGTTAATGTGAAATTTTGAGGCCTGTAACAGGGATAACTATTGTGATGTAAAGTTAAATTTAAGTTTAGACATGCCATTTTATCAATACCTTTTACCAAGTGAAGTAAATCTCCAGACAAAAATTGTAAATTGACTAAATCATTCAATGTCATTAACGAAAACAATGACTATCTGAAACTACCAGCTATTGTTTTTTTTCACTATCTTTGAAGTTGTTTCCATGGAATTAACAACCTAGTTTGTACACAATTAAAAAAATATGGCAAACAAAGGAGATTCCAATGGTTACAGAATCCCACAATGTACACATGTGCATCAGGGAAGAAAGAGCAGAACCACATAGGAAAATATTGTCTAAACCTTAATTTATACATTTTTTAGAAATACGAAATGCAAAGGATACTGGAATTAATTTTCTTAGTTATTCTCTTCTCTTCTCAAGAATAAGCTGTAAGAATTTCAGTGTTAAGTGCCTTTTTTCATTAGATTTCCCTGATCATGGTGCTTGTTAAAATTTTCTGCCCCAATGATAAATCAGAACATTTCTCCACACACAAACTAGTCTACATATATATACCAGACAATATAATATAAATATATATATATATAAAAAAAAAAAATATGGCAGAAACATTTTATCTGAATAAAGATTTCTGTTATGGCAAAAGTTAAAAGTTAGGGACCAACCACAAAAAATTTTTGGCACACTTTAAGGATGTTTCTTTGAAGGAGGTTGGGGTCTAAGTATATGTGCCAAAAATCTACTTCATCAGACAAATCAAATGTTAACAAACACTGTTTTACATAAGTTAAATAATCTCCTGCTCGAAATGTCACGTGGTACCACTTTTTGTTAATGAGAAAAAAGGATGTTTCAGAGAGATATATTTTACATAGCTATCCACACAAATATTGAGGGATATACCATGTCTATTATTTCCAGGAGGGGCCATGGCTTCGATAGGGAGTCCTAGAGTATTTAATGCTCATTTTGAGCTATGCAAACCCAATTAGGGTCTGCATTCTACAAGACAACTCTCTTCAATATCCAACGACCCATACAGTGTGCTATCTCAACAATTTCTCTCACATGGCTTGGGTTAACCCAGGGCTATGGTAACATTCACTCACCCATATTGAATTGCTGCCAAGGGGAATTGAAATTTTGTGGTCAAACTCCAACAGAAGAAATCTTGATTAAAAAAAATTAAAAAATATCTAAATTAAAGTAAAGCTAAAGAAGCAAAAACTAAACAATCAATTAGGTTTGAAGGTTTGTTTATTTTTAGACAAAATATATTTTCACGTTTCACAGAATTTTTCTGGTAATGGAAAGGGGTGGGGGGTCTGATCTTCATTAAAAAAATTGTATAAAGCATGACAAAATTTGTTTCTCGTCAGCCCCTAATACGAGTAATATAAAAATAATACCTTGTCCATTCCTTTTAGCATTTGATCAGTTTGGGTTTGTTTTCCTTCAGCAGTAACCCAAGCCTGTGTAGTTGTTGTGATTAAAGAATCACCTTTAACTCCTTGATACCGAGTAATACGAACTTCTGTAGTCAATGATTCCCTATGAGATCCAGGTATGTGACTGACAACTTCTGATATACTCAAAGAAGCTGAACTTAACTTTTTCGAAATACACACAGGTACTCCACTATGGGAATCTTTGGAATCGTCTCTACAGTAAACAACGCCAGTACTTTGAGAGACGTGAATGCTAGGTGCACAGCCCATTTAAGCAAGACATCGAGTCCATGGGCATTAACAGGAATATTTGTTACTGTTCACACACATATGATTCCTTTGTAGCTTTAGTTTGTTTTAGCAAAGTTAGCTAACAACTTAAAAACTCTGTAGCTATTAGCTGAAGCTTTCGAAAAAGTGCAAAACTGTTGTTATACGCTCTTTAACCGAGATAATAAGACAGGATGGATGATGATCTTTCCTTCGTTTCGTATTTAAGAACAAAACCAAACTCAATATCCTTCTTCAATTTGCAAAATATAATAATGTACAGTTACTGATTCGCACAAATCGAGACAAAACCGTGGCTCCCAAGCCGTGAACTTTTCAACCCATAAACGGAAATGTCTGTGTTTACAATATTTCTCCCATTATTGGGAAGAACTCCACTTCAGCATAAAGGTAACGAGACGAAATTCTCTTGTAAACAACAGTGGAATGTTAGCAAAAAATCCAACTAAATCTGAGTAATTGTCACGGAGGGCAAACAGGAAATTTAGAAACGAGGAAATAATAAATAGTAGCTAAATTTTATGAGAAATACTCAGTAAAAATTTAAGCATCGTCAACCTGCTTCCCTAAAATCTCACCGATATGCTTTTTTAGAAAAATACATTGCGACTGGCAGCTTAGGGGGGCGCTTGACACCAATTTTAAAATTATATTTGTAAATTCTGTTTACTTTATTTTTCATTAAAAACTAAATCTAGCTTTTTGAGGCTCAGTAAAAAACTAATCACTTGAAATAATTTTTATCTAATTATATGAACCGGAAGGGCAGCAACGTAGCAGTAATAAGGCAGTTGACAGCCATTTTGAAATCAGGCACTACCCCCGTTACGGTCGCTGGGAAATATTTTTTCTACGCGCAAGCTGATTGGAACCTTAGCGATGGCTGAAACAAAAGTACAATTAACCTCTTTTGTAGTTCGATCTCGACCATTTATCACCCTTACCAGATGGTAGACCGTATTTACTTGCTTGTAAACAATAAGATTTAAAAAATGACTTGTTCAAAGTGGTCGCAAAAGAAAAAATTACAAATAAAAACTTTGTTGTGAAAATATGTTTTCGCTGTTTTTTATGTTAAAAAGTAATGAAACAAATATCATCAATGAAATAACTACTTTCCTAAAAACAAGATTGTTATTCCCTGGTATTTATTCAAGGCCTGTATAAACACATTCTAACAGCCTCGCGGTTGGTGAATAAGCCTATGTAAACACAAAGTGCCATCGTAAAGAAAGGAGTTATATAACTTCACGCCATATTTTTTCACTTTATAACTAGCAGCGTCATTTTTGAAGAAAAAATTTGTTATATTACAAATATTTATAAATTTCTCAAACAATCTTGTTTCAAGCTGTAAAAATAATTTTACTCTTATCTCGGGATTTTAATGAGAAAAACAAACTAAAACTTCACTTTACATTGTTCCCTCGCTTTACATGGCTTTACGTTATTATGCTATGCTAACTTAACTTCTTTTAGTTTTACTTAACTTCTTTTGCTTTGCTTTGCTTGCTTGCTTTGCTTTGCTTTGCTTTGCTTTGCTTTGCTTTTGCTTTGCTTGCTTTGCTTTGCTTTGCTTTGCTTTGCTTTGCTTTGCTTTGCTTTTTGCTTTGCTTGCTTTTGCTTTTTGCTTTGCTTTGCTTTGCTTTGCTTTTGCTTTGCTTTGCTTTGCTTTTGCTTTGCTTTGCTTTGCTTTGCTTTGCTTTGCTTTGCTTTGCTTTGCTTTGCTTTGCTTTGCTTTGCTTTGCTTTGCTTTGCTTGCTTTGCTTTGCTTTGCTTTGCTTTGCTTTGCTTTGCTTTGCTTTGCTTTGCTTTGCTTTGCTTTGCTTTGTTTGCTTGCTTTGCTTTGCTTTGCTTTGCTTTGCTTTGCTTTGCTTTGCTTGCTTTGCTTTGCTTGCTTTGCTTTGCTTTGCTTTGCTTTGCTTTGCTTTGCTTTGCTTTGCTTTGCTTTGCTTTGCTTTGCTTTGCTTTGCTTTGCTTTGCTTTGCTTTGCTTTGCTTGCTTTGCTTTGCTTGCTTTGCTTTGCTTTGCTTTGCTTTGCTTTGCTTTGCTTTGCTTTGCTTTGCTTTGCTTTGCTTGCTTTGCTTTGCTTTGCTTTGCTTTGCTTTGCTTTGCTTTGCTTTGCTTTGCTTTGCTTTGCTTTGCTTTGCTTTGCTTTGCTTTGTTTATATTTGGGTCGCTTTGCTTTGATTACAACTGACGTCGCAGTCTTTTTACGTCATAAGGTTGTCTGTGGTCGTACGGTGTCACTTGATGGGAGATACACACCTTTTTCTCGAGTGTCATGATTTAAAACGGAAGATCTAAATGCACATACTTTTTATACGCAACCATTTTACGTGCAAAAGCCATAACTTTTTTTGGTGTGGAATCGAAAGAATTGACTAAAATTAGGTCAACAGCTTTTGATACAAAATATAAAAAATACATATCTTGAAATATTGAGTATTACGTGTGGAACGTGTTTTCGAATACACCGCTATCTTTTTTTTACAGTTTCTTGAATACCGGTTGATTTTAAAATTGAATGTCCCAAAAGCGTATCGAGTGAAATTTAAAATTTTCGGCCATTAAGGCCATAGGAATGAAATTTTATAATTTGAAACAATCGGAAATATTCATGACAACTATTATTGTTAACATAAAGTAGGCGGTAGCCCGCGGAAAAATTGACTTGTTAGCTAGTCATTTATATATCGCATTTTGTGGGTCCGCAACACAATTATAAAATAGGGTAAAGAAAGACAACAGGAGAGATTTACAAAGGATGACAAGGGATAATAAATTGCCGCATTATTTTGTTGAAAATTTCCTTTTTATTCCTACTAACTGTGTGTGTAGGGGGAGGGATTGGAGTGTCCCATTGTCATCAAAGCCCCTTATTTTATGAGTTTTTAAACAAAATGTAACAATTATATTACCATGATTTGGTGCCATACCATAAAGCCTTGAGTCACTTCGCTTGCAGAAATATCTTTGCTTGAACACCTGCATCCCATGCTGGACAAAACGGAATGAAGAGATCGAGAAATATCTGACTTTATTAATACAATACAGATTTCCTACTACTTACAGAGAAATAAAGAATAAAAATTTTAATTGACAGCTCTTGCGGACGTTGACGTTGTGTTGAGAAAATGTTTCTTTTATTTGTTACGAGAGGAAAATTCGGAAGGAAAAGGCAGAATAGATGAAAGAGCTAATTGTAATACCACAATGCTCTCTAATCGCAATACAGTTCCTTTTAAAACATAAGATTAATTTGGAAAATTAATTTTTGGAATCAAAACACACTAGATGAATTTTTTTTCGTTTGCATTCGGAAACACGAAGAAACGTTGACGATAAAACGTTGATGTTCTAAAATGTATGACCTATGTGCATAATGACGTAACTTTATTTACTTCGATTTGTGTAAAAAACAGAGAAATGGTGGCCTAATAATTCTATTGGATGTCTGAAGGAGACAAAATGCCCCGGGAACGAAGTGTCATAAAGGTTGATGACTAAAAACTCATTCATTGGAATATAAATCCATAAATACTACGCACGAGTAAAAAATATGTCTTCGTGTTTCACTCAACATTTCGTGCGTCACACTTGCAGTTCAAATGACTTCTGTAATTAAAAGTTCATACCGTTTTGCCAAAGCATTGTAAAAAATATAATTTTTATTTCCTATTTTTATTTTTTTGCAAAATTTAATTTCACGTGCTGTCCAATTGTATAAAGGTGAATTTAAATTTTGTCTTTGCACGCTATGCTCTAGCAACCATGGTGATGAGGAAAATCACCACCGGTCTTCTACCCAGAGCTTCTTTTATTCGCTTACAAATTATTATGCGGTATGCTTCGCGCCAGAACCCACATACTAGAAGGGAGAAAAAACTCTGTAGACCAGGTTGGAGCTACCACTGAACAAGAAAATTTGGAAAGCAACTTTTATTTTTATTTAAACGTAAACAGCTGCGATCTTGATTTGACGAAATAAAGTTACACAAAACTGACATCTTTCAACACTAAGAATTTGCTTATGCTCTGCAACGTGAGCAACTTTGGATAGTGAAGGATCTTGCTTAGAAAAAGGTATTTATTAAGTCGCAAAGAAGAAAAATTCACAGTGAAAAAGTTTTATAACAAGTACACTACCCGTTACCCCTACCCGTACACTGTTTTTGTGTTTCTCTTAAATTCTGAACTAATACTTTCTACCTTAACAGATACTGGTCCACTGGAATTCTGTATAACGTTATCTAGAACATTTTTTTTACTTTTCTTGGTAGTTCCCCTAGAAAAAAACTATATCGCAGAGGATTTTCTTTTCTGAAGTTACTTGATGAGGATATCATAGATGTGACAGTACGACAAAATTATGTCAAAAATTTAATTGATTGGTTGCCATGGTTACCCGTTGCTAGGAAAAATATAGGCAAAATATGACATTTTGCTGCTCGACGCCTAACCAAATAACTGTAACATGCGCTATTTCAAGCGCCTTTTTGTATGTTCCTCAAGGGTCACGTGTATGGATTGAGTGAAACGCATTTTCGTAAGGCTGACTCGTCTTCCAGAGAACTGATGTGGTATTTCTTGGACGAAAGAAAGGCTAAAACAGAGCGAAACGTCGATTTGAAAATCGGTTTCATTTAAACACTAGCTGGTACTGCAACGACAGAAGAAATTGTAAAGTGTGTGTACTTCGATCTTGAGAATTTTTGTTTCGCGTGGATTCCGAACTTAAACGGCAAAAAACTTGTTTAAAGATTATTTTATGGACATTCTTGACTTGTGGATCGACAAAAGGTGTACGGCAGCACTATTTCGACCTGTAAAGCACCAAATACTTTAGACCTTAAGTTTATGACGAGTTCACTTTGGTGTGTACACTATTAATACAGCTTTCTGACTGCTTGTGGAACAGTACGTTTCACATTTAGAACTGTAATTTATTGTCTTGAAAGGCTCGAAAGTGGCATCTAGCGATTTTTAAGCGTTAAACATGGAACAAGATGCAGAAAGCTCCCCAAATATGACAAAAATAGTCGCTATGGGTGTTGCTATGCAGTGCGCTTGATTGCGAAAAGTGCCGGATTGCACAATATACACCGAAATTTATAGTTAGCGCTACTTACCACCGTATTCTAAGATGAATTTGTCGTCTGAAAACAGGTAAAAAGCAATTCTTGAAATTTAGACATTTTTTCTAGGGGAACCACCTTAAGAAGAGCTTTGTCTAGTCCAAACTTTTTTACAGATTCCAGTTCGACAAATCTTGTGGTTTTGCCCCCAGATATAAATTTAAAATTACTTTCAATGATTTAGGACGTGGCACCAAAATTAAGTTTCCGTTCTTTACCACTCTCGACGTGAAGATAAAAATCCTCAACTATAACTTTTATCTTTCATTATTCAGACAGGGAATGCCACCACAGACGTGGAAAACTCATTGAGAACACAAAAAAATACTACAGTGTACACAACGCAAATTTTAAAATTTTTAATGGTTCGATAAAACTTAGAGAATAGGAAAATCACCTCGATGCGCATGGGCAGTTGTAAAAAAATTGTCGGATTTCCGTAAGGTTCTTATTATTATATTCAACTATACTATACATTTTAACAATGAAAAAAAAAAAAATTTTGAAAGGAGACATTAGGCGTGGAAGGATAACATTTAAACATAAAAAAATGAACATGACAATGTTTTTATTAAGCTTTCGACTCTTGTATTGGTGCTTTTTCGCTTGAATTGTTCTCCTGAGGGAGGCGTTAAACGAGGTTCAACCGCAACATCTCTACAAACTTCGTCAAGCAATTTAGCAACGATGCTTCTCAATCCATTATGTCGCAGCGAAATGAATACTTCCTTTCTGCAGCATAGAACATGTTGGAAGTCAAAAGAAGAACCACACTCGCACTTGCATGACAACCTTTTCAGCTGCAAACCATATCTGGTGCTGATCAGGTCACGAAACAGTTGCTTATCCAACATGTAGCCTTCTTCTTCCATTGGGATTGTCAACAGCCAGTTTGAAGCTCTTTTTTTAAAAGCAAGATCATTCAAACGCTTTGACCTCTCCACCATGTCTGAATGTAATCCATCTAACAGCTTCATCTGGTCGCTTCTTCTGCTGAACATTTGTCGAATCACCAACTGAATTATTTGATTAATGATGTTAGTTGACAACTCTTCAGTGATGGTTCATCTCAACTGAAAAGTCCCAACCCTGTAATTGCTGAGATAAGCTGAGTCTATATAACATTATCAAGCCGTCTGAATTGGTAATCGATCCCAGGGATAGTTCGCATATTATACGAGACCTTGTGTTTAAATCCCGCGAAAAATCCACAATATGGAACCTGCTGCTCAATATAAGCAATTTCGCAATTTTGCTCAGCAATTAAATGTGTTTGATCCAATTGTGAACCTGGTGGTGGAAATACTGTTGTTTGAATGTTTCTTCACCAATAGCAGTACCTAGGTGACGCTGGTCATGTGATGTTATTTTGATTCCAGTATCCTTGAATATTTCATCTGCTTTGTTTTTGTAAGCGAATTCTTCGTAATTAACCAAGTTTTGGTAGCATTAGGACGATATACATTCCTGTAGTGAACAGATTGAGCTATCACATCATCTCTTGCAATCGACATAATTATCCTTCTCCACTATACATCTCAAGAACTCTCCAATTCTTATAGGGCGAAGACTTAGGATTATTGTCAAGCGGTATGTATCTACATACAAGAAGGGCGCCATGGGTCGGGAAGCTTTTTTGTTGGTACAAAGCTTTTTAATCATGTTATTAGAAATTGGAACACATAGATCTGAACTGTTCCCAAAACGTTTTGACGTTAGGATGTGACGCCATCCTTCTGCGTCCATCCCAGAGGAACCTAATCCACCTCGTATTCGTTCAGCTGCCTGCTTAAAAATTTCGCAATTGATTGAGTCGAACTGTACAGGATGTATACGTTTTGCTACATCAGTGAATGGATTTTTGATGGTCAGCTTCTTTTGCATTTCAATGCTTCTGCTGCAATTGATTTATGGTTTTCGTATTTTATGATAGCAGTTTTATTGCAGCATTGATTCCTACTTTCATCATACGTTGGTTGAAAGATTTGGAGACCTCAGCAATAGTTAATTCTTCGTTTAAATGTTTGAGACATTTTTGTATAGTGTCTGTCTCCTGTAAAAGATCATTCGGATTTCCAGCGATTCAGTTGTCCATACGTCTTTCTAGTGTATCTAGGTGATCTTTAGTTTTCTACTTTCTAGGACTTTGCATTTCTTTCAATGGAGTTTTGTTTGTCCATTTTCAGATAAAACGCGTTGTTTAGGTCAATAACCCCCGCCCCCCCCCATTTCTTGTCGGAAGATGAAAAATATTTTTATTTCATTGCACATCTTCTAATTGATTGCATGGATTATCTTCACAAAAGAAGTGTCTGGTATAGTTCCCCAGTAATAAGATATCTTCAAATAACTTGATGAAGTCTAAGACTATGGAACCAGTACCATCATCTCTTTTTGTTGAAATCCAAGTGTCGTTGCAGCGTTTCCTTCAGTTAACCTAGGAGTTAACAGAGCGTTCTTTTGTTATCATTTATATTGATGGTTAGTTCTTCCAGATTTTGTAGTAAAGCTTCGCTGACATCCAGTATTAGTAGTAGTATTATCCAGTAGCTATTATTGCGCGTCCTGGCCGAGTCATTTTTCTTTGAAGCATTGTGTAAAATTGGGTTCAGCTACATGATTCAGCTACATGATGTTTAACATTTTTACAATTTGAGCCTGCACACACACATACGTATCTTAGCAATATTTCAGATATGCGAACAAATTCTCCTTTCGATTAAAATACATAGTAGAGCGTGGCAATGTGAGACCATGAGATATACCTGCAGTTAAAAAAATTAGAAGACGTTTTCTCCTTTAGGAGAACGACTCTTCCATGGTCTTTCCTGCAAAAATGCTTACACGAAAAGTGTAAGAAGCTTACTGAGCTACTTCGATTATATTTTCAGTCTCTTTATGTTGTGCGCTTATAACATGTGTGTTTATAAAACAGGTGTGGCTTCACCACATGATATCTGTAGATATAATAATGGTAGATATTTTCTGATTAGTAAATACCTACAAGACATAATTTTAATCCCTATTAAAATAAAAAACTAGGTTCAATGTAAACATGGAAAACTCCCCTTACTTCATCATAGATATACAAATATTTAACCTCGTCCCCAGGGCTCTTGAAATCGAGACATGGAAATAACACCCCTTTAGTAAAAAAATAAAAGGCAACACGACGCCTTATATAAACGCCCCTTTCTTGTTCCAAAAAACGCCTGGAAAACAATTAGAAAGTACACATCACAGGCGTTTTAAAAGATTTTTTAGTTATAACAATGTAGTAAGGTTGTGACTTCCTATATTATTTCTTGCTGTAAAATACAGTGCATCAAATGTGAGCGACATTTGTTGCACTGTATTCCGTTTTAAGTTTTCCGATTTTTTTCCGATTTAAACTCAAACAATACTTAATTGATCAATCAATCAATTAACCAACCTAAAAACTAAGAAAAATAGGCTTACCAATCTCTCACCGTTTTTCTTTTCATTTTTATCGGATATTCTGCGAAAAAAATTCATTTCGTAGGTCATCCTTTGAATCTAGCGTGTTAAAAATATATATTGTCTCTAAATTACTTACAAAAAACACTCTCTTTGTTTATTTTTAAAACAGCACGATATACTGCTGCCATTAACATTCCCTTATCTTTCTACACTGGTTACAAAATTTCTCCTAAATGCTGACGTCATTTCATGCGAACAGTGCTAGTTATCAATTTATCTTTAAGCAATACATTGAGATAACATGAATTTAACATTTCTTCTGAAAAGATAACAGCCTTGTTTAAATCGTTGCCATAGTGATAGCACGTCATTATGAAACGTGGGACGAAATGGGTTTGTTACAAGAAGCACAAGTAAATTTTAGGACCATATTTGGCAGAAATAATCCGTGTGGTGACCTCTTATGGGACCTTAAAAAATTCAATGCTTTTTTCAGCAGAGCTTTCGGATTTGTTAACTTTTCTGCGATGTATTTTTTGTTAGCTTTATTTTTAGTCTGAATAGGTTACCTAAACAAACAAAAGAATGGTCTGGACATGATGGAACATTAAGGTAATTTTCTGCGATGTATATTTTTCTGGTTTTATTTGAAGTCGACCTGAATATGTTACCTATTTATTCAAATGCACCTTTCATTCTCCAGATTGGGCTAGGTTGGTTATCACGCTTTCAATCAAAGTTAAAACTGCTTTCGACACGATAAAAAATAATCAAAAATGTTTAAACCAACCTCGTCCTCAGGGTCTTGTGCCCCCCTGAGCCGTTATTACGGAGCGACCTTTTTGAGGCTATCAAATTCATCAAAAAGGCGAAATGCCGTATGGAAACGAGGTTGGGTTTGAACATGATGGAAATTTTATGTTTTGTCATCTATATAATAATTTAGGCCAAAATTGGTCATAATGTGAAACCAACCATGCCTTTTTTGATAGTAAACAAACATGCAAGTGATATGCAATTTTTGATTTTATTGTCACCTAAGTGCTATTTTAGGACTAAAATTAGTAAATATTTGCATTCTCATAAGCTGTACTGTCTTCATTTTTGATCCAACTTGGTCAGGAAAAAAATTTGTCAGCCACTCCACCGTAATCTGTGAACTTGCACTCTTCAGCTTTCTTTCAAGTATTTTGTACCATCAGCTCCTACCCTGCATGTATGTGTAAATACTATGATTTTGGATTTTTTATGACTTTCTCTTCTAACAGGTGAGTTAGATAAATGTTTTTGTTTTTGAATATGGGAATTATGGTTTCCTTTCCTGGTTGAGTTATGGCAACGACATGTTGTAATAATGCGAACTTCCTGCTTATCACAGGAGAATGAAAAACACATTAAACGACTGTCTAGCTCTACTTATTACAATTGAGCGACATTTAATTAAATCGTACAGCATCACTGCCTAAAAAGAAGAACTACAGCATTCATTTTTAAACGTGTGAAGAAGAATACCCCGCAACATTTAGGCTACTACTAGATTGCTGCTTGTGCAGACGTGCAAGTCCGAAATAAAATCTACTGGTTGCCCTTTCTACACTCGCATTACGACATAATCCACGTCAAAACCGCCGAACAGCTGAAAATAGGTGATGCTAATGTGTCCAGCAAACACCGTTTTAAGATCTTGGATCAAACTGAATAAACCAAATCTGTTGTTAACCATTGACAATGTTGAGAACATTGTATATAAAAACAATAGTTTTTTTTGTTATTTACGGCAGTTTAATTGGTTAGCCAATATTTTTTGGTTTAGATTTTTACATGTGTATGTTTTTGAGCATGTGCTCACAGGTAAAAATATACTTTAAAAGAACTCGAACGTTTTCTTACATGACTCGCACGTTTTCTTAAGTTTAAGTTCAAAATGCGAGGTCAAAATACGTGAATCTATTTAAGGATACTGCAATGGTTCAGACACATTCAGTAAATTTATTATTTCTCAAATGTTCTGGGGACATTTCGGACGTTTTAGTGAAAAACAAAATTGTAAATTTATGGCAACCTGGAAAAAAAATTAAATTTCATATTTATATTATCTTACAGACAATTTATTTTGCTTTTATATTCAATTAATTATTTGTAAAAAAACAACAGAAGTTTTAAGAAATAATGAATATACCGAATGTGTCTGAACCATCATGAAACTTGAAAAAACAAACATGTGTTCTCACCTATCCTCTTATCATTGAGGCATATGTCTTATATACCTCCATGATCTCAAAAAGCTTTGGGAAAGAGAATGCATGCTTGTGGCGTGTACTTTAGTTGAAACTAGCGTTTGCATCAATCTGGATGTCTAAAATTTCAAAAAATTTCTAAGGCAGCCACAACCATGGTGGGGCCCTTTTATCCACTTTCAATAACAATTCGTTGAACCTGTAAAGCTTTTTAACATTACCAAAGAAAGGTTCCTATCACAGGATAACATTGCATTGCAAATAAAATGCCTTCAAAGTTGGAAGTGATATGGCTTCATTTCTTTAATAGATCGCATAAGAATACATATAATATCCTTAAATACCAGCAAAGAAAAAGTATTCTGCCATTAGCTACAATCACCCACATAAATATTGAGACTTTTCGATTTTTGACAAAAAAAAAATTTCACAAACTCGCACCACAAGTCTTCTCAAACTCGACGTACTGCCTCCAGGCTCACGGAACTTCAGCTTTAGCTTCGACTTAAGACTTCGGAAATTCTGAATTCAACTAGTGAAACCGAAAAGTTCACTAGAACGAAGCCTTACAGTGCTGCTATAGGCTAATTATAGCTTTTTACATGATTAAACCGTATCAGTTGGAAAAATGGACATTTGCGTCAACGGCCATTTCTGGTTTTTTGATAGAATTTCTAGTTTGTCTCAAAGATTATGTGGATGGTTGTAGATAAGGATTCTATTCTAAATAGAATCCTGTGCAATGATGGAAAGTTTGACGTATTCTGATGCTCTCAGCAAAGGATCATTCACTTGTTCACAACTTTTTATAAAGGGAATTAATTTTCGCGAAAAACTAATTTTCAAGAAGTTGGTAAGTCCTAATAATTTCTAATATTTCGCGAGTTCCGCAAAATAAGAATTTGATGATATTTTTTCTCTCACTTTATTTCGTGTTTAAAGGTGTTTACTTAGAAGACGTAAAATAAAGACTTCTGAAGTTTACATATAAATAATGTAATTCCAGGTAAATCGGAAGAAAAAAAATAATTTCAAGGAATTATGTTGTTTGCGAATTTTCCAATTTATTTCGCGGAAAGTAATTTTCGGGGAATTGTTAAAAACTTTATGAACTTTTTGACTCCTCATAAGTTCGTTGATTCTACATCAACCTTATACTATTTCTTTCCTACATCTATACAAACATGTAAAAAAAAACAAAAAAAACAGGCGAAACAAAACACTTACTTAATCGACATTTCGCATTTTACTTCTTGGACTAACGAAGGTTCGCGTGTATTGAAAACTGAATTTTTAAAATTGAATTTTCTCAGCACGATGTGGGTGACCCTGATAGTCACGTAACTAAGCGCAGTGACAATAAAGAATCAATACTCTATTGTCAGTAATTGTAGTAGGTTAAAATTATTAAACGTTAAAAGATACACAAAACTCTCTATGAAAGTCTTTAAATTGCTAAATATCTTTTAACACAATGTCTGGAAAGACAGGCAAGTTTCTATCACGCTAATCAGAAGTTTGTTTTATAAACAACTTAAAATTTTGGTTAGAACTTGGGCTGCTAAATATTTGGGCCAAAATTAATAGCTGTTGAATAATTGGTTTAAATTGCATTTATAAGTGAAAAAAAATCACTGGTAAAACTAAGATTGCATTTTTGCAAAATAAATAAACCAACCAAAAATGAACAGATCATCTGTGTTTACGATGAAAAACTAAAAGATTAGTCAAATTGTCATCCTTGTTCTCCGTTTTTTTTGTCTTTTTGATATGATACAGGCAAAAAACCCTTGGAACGGGGATGATCAAATTGCTTAAAATGGTCCAGTATAAATAAACCTTATCCAAAATGTCCAAAACTTTCGTAGTATGTCCGAACTATTAATTTCGCAGAATTATAAATTTCGCGGTTGGCGAACTGATAATTTTTCGCGTTTACGTTAAATTCAAGCTTCCTATTTTAAGTTCATGTTTAATCGACTCAAAAGACTAGTATAGTTAATTTTCCTTTGTCATGCATCCAATATGCACTCTTCGCCCGAAAAAGCGCTCATAGTGGATAACCAACCTCGATCTCAGGGCCTGTAGCGCGTACGCGTTTCATCCTCATATAAAAAAAACACTACAGGCCCTGGGATCGAGGTTGAGCGGACAACACGTCCTCTCATGACCTGTAATTTAGCGAGGTGATGATAACAACCTCGTAAACAAAACCTAGTAGTTATCGGGAATAAAACAATAAGCTATAAGGACCAAAGACGATAGTTTGTCTCGCCGTCCTGACATAAAAACGAAACACCAGGCGCTGGGACGAGGTTGCCTTTTTCTGTTAGTTGTAGAACATTTTGATCATATTGCGAGTTATACAAAAATGATTGTGATAAAAATTTTGCTAGTTTTAGAGCATCCTCGTCCCCAGGGTTTGTGGCCTGATATCAAAGCCGCTAGCGCTTACTTAACAGCAAGGCATAACCCTTGGGGAGTTACTTATGGGTTGCAAATAAATTTTGAAGTTTCTAAGACGAGTTCTGTAAACATCTAAAATGTAAAAAGCATATTGGCAAGGGAAAATATCAATGGACTACTATGCAATATAATCGAGTTTAACAACCTCGATCCCGGGGCCTGTAGCATTTTTGATATGCGTACGCGTTTCATCCTCATATCTCAAAAAACGCTACAGGCCCTGGAATTGAGGTTGCGAGTTTAATGGAGCGAATGATATTTAGTGCCCAGCTTTCTTTGTTTACCTGAAACTCGTGATTGTTTTGCCGCCCACCCACTACTGTTTATTTCATCTTGTAGACGTGACTTTCTCGTTCGTGCTTGGTGGGGATATGGATATTCCGCCCTAGCACTCGCCCGTGGGTTTGAGTAACCAAGGGCGCAGCGAGAAATACGCCCCTGCTCGCGGAGTTGACCTCACATCCAGTTGCCTCTTTCACATGTGAAGAAATAATAAATCAACGTTACTTTATAACTTGCCCTGTGTTTAAAGTTTTAATTTCAAAATAAAAATTATACTGATTATTCTTAGCTCATATAATATCCGTTTTTATGCACTGACGTGAAAGAACGTCGTATTTTATGACATATGTACTACAATTAAATCCATTCGGACAGTCACTTCGTGTGATGTCACTAAATTTTATTAGCAGTTTGTTTTCATATGAAACCTTTGAAAACCGGAGAACTATATAAGCTTTTACATATTTTAGAAATTGAATGCATTGAGCTTCCGAACGGTTCATTTTGACGAAAAGAAGCAAACAAGAGTCATTAAGTCTTTCTCCTTATCACCAAATACAACTCTAAGGGTAACCACAAAAGATTTTTCCAACAAAAAGAGGATTTTAGAGGATTTTAAAGAAGATTTTAGAACATCAACTTTTTTTTCTTAGGTTTTCTGAAGTTTATCAATTTCTGATGTCAAGAACAAAATGTTCTTTCAGGATAAATGATTAAAAAATAATTGAAATAAAACTTTTGATGAGGGACGTATTGCTCGCATGAAGGATAGAACTAACAGTTTATATCACTATAACAAATGTAAAATCTCTGCAACATAATAGTGAAACTATCAAACTATTATCAGTATACCTGAAAATATAGAGGAGTTGAAGAAGAGATTTGGTCACATTTTTAACTTTTTAGAGGACAATAGAGGACTTTAGGTTTTTCAAAAAAGAGAACTTTGGAGGACTTTAGAGGAGGCGTGGCGAGTTTAATAACAGTCGCAGCAGATCTAACTTATTTCTAATATTTACTTTTTTTAGAAAAATCTCTTTTATTGATTAAAACATCATATACAGCGAAAAAAAAGGATTTTCGTTAAAATATGAACAAAATAAATAAAAACTAAATAATAACTATATATAATGTTATTAGTGAAATATATTAAATACCGTAAAAGCTGGAATAAAAACAATGTTAAAACAAACGCCTATCCGAAAAATACTTCTGCAAAAAGCCTTTACATACGCCCACTTGAATGAAAGCGCCCCCTCTTCCTTACAATGTTTTATGAATTTAAAATTCCTTTTACTTCTGTGTTTAAATAAAGGGTGTTCAAGGACTTTTTGAAAGGTATTCCAAGAGTTTACTGACATTTTCTCCAAGAGTAATTTCGTGCGACAAATCGGAAATTTTAATGAGAAAAAAGTGTAACGGTTTCAATAGACTGACGAATGAACTGAGCAAAAAATTGATTTAGAAAAATTCCTTTCAGGAGTTTTCTAGGTGTTTCTTATCATTGCAACGTTATACAGGCACAGAAATATCTTTAAAGAAAGTCCTGTTTCTCCTATGAACGATGGATTATGCAAAACACATAAAGCAAACTTCTTCTCTTAAACGCTAAGTTATAATTTCAAAAAGGTGATGTTTTAACAAACGCGTATTTCAGCTTTTATGGTATGTTTTCTTAAACTTTACATCTCAATACATATTCTACATCTGCTTATTCTGTGAGTTCTTCACAGCGGATTGTTTCTTTTGACTCATTGCTTTAATTTTCAGAGCAAGTTCTGGGTCCGTAAAATAATCTAAAAAGAAATACATATCCAGTAAAGTTATATCGGTTTGAATTCAAAAAAGTTACAAAAGAAGGACGACAACAACAACAGCGACGACAACAACAACAGCAACGACGACGACAACAACAACAACAACAACAACAACCATAACAGCAACGACAACAACAACGACAACCACAGCAACAATAACAACAACAACAGCAACAACGACAACAACAATGAGAACAACAACAACAACAACAGCAACAGCAACAGCAACGACAACACGAACATAACCAAAAAAGAGGAAGAATACAGTAGCCACCACTTAACTCGAACCTCCAGGGGGATTTTAAAAAGGTTCGAGAGAAGCAAAAAATAATGGAAAAATAAACAGATGTTTCCCATTTATTAAACAAACATAAAACTTTAAACATGATAAAGCAATAATGTATATTGTAATATATCAACGCTTGCAGTATTTTTCCATGGACTGTGCTTGAGTTGAGTTATTCACTCTCTGTCTAACACAAAACACAAATTCTCGCAGCTAAACTGAAGGGCAGAGACAATACGTTGACATTTTAAAGAATAAATTAACTTTGTACTTTTTAGTTATTTTAAAGAAAAAAGTTTTTCTATTTTGTTCTATTTCTTTCGCCTTATTTCTTGTAACATATGACATAACCGAGGTAAATACGCTCCAGGGACGCAAAATATGATTTTAATTTCATGATGATTTTTCGAACAGTGTTTTTCATGGCTTTTCTAGATCAAACTAAATTCCATGACTTCTCCTTCCCCTCAGGAAATTTTTGTGCCCAACTCGTCGATAATCTCATTTTTAGTTTAAATGCCGTTAGATAAATAAATCGTATCGTATATACGATTTATCATGTCAAAGTATTACTTGAGCAAAATACAAGTGTCAATTAAACAATTCTACCTGCAGCAAATTCTCGAACGTTCTGGGGTCTCTTCCTACACACATCACTACATAAAAAAAGAACAAGAAATTGCTTTACAACAAAAAATTGAACGTGAAAGACTAATTTCTATACACGTTTTCTTTGTAAGAATAGTGTTTTTTCGTTTAAACATGAATATTCTTAACTTTCGGGAAAAAATCTGACATATTCTTAGCATATTCTTAGCAGAGTTAAGATTAAAAGATGTGAGAATGTAAACTGGTGTAAAAATCAACCTTAAGGTGCTGTTATTTAAGCAGTTCAAATTAATTGACATACAGAAAACTAAATTTTGTGTTGAACCATACTTCAAATGAAACCTGGGACATTTTAGATCTGATCAATGATAACATACAAGCTTAAGTTATTTTGTGCTTCTATTTCAGTTAGGATGCAAAATATAAAGATGAAAATATTCTTAGGATATTCTAACTTTTTTGTCTAATGTTAACTTGAATGTTCTTATAGAATATATTCTTATAAAAAAGCGTGTAGTAGACAATGAAATTTTTGTGCGCTTGTATCTACCAAGAGGATAAGTACCATATACATTTTAGGGTGTCAATTGCTGTTGTATCTACCAAGAGGATAAGTACCATATACATTTTAGGGTGTCAATTGCTGTTGTATCTATCAAGAGGATAAGTACCATATACATTTTAGGGTGTCAATTGCTGTTGTATCTACCAAGAGGATAAGTACCATATACATTTTAGGGTGTCAATTGCAGTTGTATCTACCAAGAGGATAAGTACCATATACATTTTAGGGTGTCAATTGCAGTTGTATCTACCAAGAGGATAAGTACCATATACATTTTAGGGTGTCAATTGCTGTTGTATCTACCAAGAGGATAAGTACCATATACATTTTAGGGTGTCAATTGCTGTTGTATCTACCAAGAGGATAAGTACCATATACATTTTAGGGTGTCAATTGCAGTTGTATCTACCAAGAGGATAAGTACCATATACATTTTAGGGTGTCAATTGCTGTTGTATCTACCAAGAGGATAATTACCATATACATTTTAGGGTGTCAATTGCTGTTGTATCTACCAAGAGGATAAGTACCATATACATTTTAGGGTGTCAATTGCAGTTGTATCTACCAAGAGGATAAGTACCATATACATTTTAGGGTGTCAATTGCAGTTGTATCTACCAAGAGGATAAGTACCATATACATTTTAGGGTGTCAATCGCTGTTGTATCTACCAAGAAGATAAGTACCATATACATTTTAGGGTGTCAATTGCAGTTGTATCATAAAGATAGATGTGCATATTTTACATGGCTAGCCTCACAAATATCGAGGGATATACCCTGTCTATTATTTCCAGGAGGGGCCATGGCTTAGATGGAGAGTCCCAGAGTATTTAATGCTCATTTTGAGCAACGCAGACCCAATTAGTAGGGCCCACGCTCTACTAGACAACTCCCGGCAACATCCAACGGCCCACACAGTGTGCCATCTCCCCAATTTCCCTCACATGGCTTGGGTTAACCCGGGGCTATGGTAACATTCACTCGCCCCATGTTGAATCGCCGTCAAGAGGAATCGAACCCCGGTCTCCCGCACAGAGTACGAAAGCTATAACCACTAATCTACGGCGCCACAACCACTAATCTACGGCGCCACATCACCGGCGCCATAAAGCAGATTATGTTGACAAGTGTGGTTACCATTTTGATTTCTAATAATTACATCATCGTTATTCTTACCTTACAAAACTCTGGATGAGACAATCAACTTCTGGATGATCTCTCAGATACTTTTCATTACTTATTCTTGTTTTAACCTATAAACATAATATTAGTAATATAACAACAAGAGTAGTAAAACAGCTAGAAAAGCGGGAAAGTATGATGTTAGCTGCACACTGCATAGTGGGATCGTTTATGCTCTACATTAAATCTTGTTCACTGCTATAGGTAATATATTAACAATGCACAAATTTCACTTTTTCAATTTTATCAAAAAATTATCATTTTTATTGTTTTAGTGAGAACTAATTTTCACAAGAATTTTTTCCAAAAAATTTTTTTTTGCGAGAACTACATTACACAAAGTTAGCAAGTGCTACAATTTAATGAATTTTTTTTCTCCCAATTTATATATAATTTTATAAAGGAGACAAAATAACTGCTGGAAATGAAATTCCAATACATATAAATGCTACGTAAAACAGGAGAAAACAAAAAATAACGTAAATCATTCAAAAAATGATTAAAAAAAATTCCCAATTTTGCAAGAAGTAATTTTCGCAAATTTAGCGAATAATGAGTTTTCTGAACACTTTTGAGGTAACTTCTGAGGTGATGATGTCGCAGGTTTGAATATTGGAAGAGTGCAGCAACAGAGAAGGATGCTTGGAACGAAGAAATATGAAATATTGCTAAACTAATAACTTCAAGTTGTATATAGTATTTATTTCCATGATAGTTGCTTTAAAGTGGATAAGAGAGAATGTATATTAAAACAAAAAAAGTCTGCAATATAAAATACAAGATATGCATATTTTTTGCAACTTCACAAAATGTGAGCTGCCCAAGTTGGCAAAAAAAATTTTTTATAAGGGTCGATTGACGCAGAAAATATGTTTTTGTAATAAAAATAAGGCTTTTTGAAACAACTATTAATGTGTAGACTGAATTACATTGCTGTTTGAAAAAATGTTCATACATTATCTCTTGTTGACCTGGTTTCTGCTAGAGCTATCTGGCTAATTTCTTGTTTCAATAATTTCTTAATATTTTCAAACAATTAGAATTAATGTCGTTAGTTAAGAAAATTGAATAATCATAGTTACTAGCAACAGAGCTATCAGATTCTTCAAAAATAATTATAAAAAAGATACTCTGTCATTGTAACCACAATTATAACAATAACACAGGAACGAATGTTGACACACACTGCTCAAAATTGTCTCACACAAGTGACGTCACATTTTTACTCACTTGAAAAACTGCTAATTTACATAATTAATTAAATAATTTTTTAACCAATCCATTCACAAAGATAAAATGCTCATTTTAAGATATAAGGTTCTTTTTCGACCTTAATTCTCTTTTAAAATAAATCGGATGGAACTTATAGCCATACTACAAAGCCACCAGTGTTAGGGTTCCTTGGCTATATTTTCCTTGATCACTTTAAAATTCTTTTTTAACAAATTTTATTATTAGGATCACGCCTACAGACATGATTCATTACATATATAGAACCATTTTTTGTATCGATACATACACCTGTATCACATGGAGGTGATCACACACCTTTCATAAAATCATCTGATAGAATGATAAAAAAAATATTGCATGAAATACCTTAAAACTGTTTAGTTTTGTTTGTTGGTCATCAGTGAGTGCTCCAATATCGTTTTTCTCTGTAGCTCTTTTGTCATCCATTACCTAATTATTTAGCTATTTTCTAAAGAAAAGGGAACTGTGTATAGTTTAAGACACAGTGAATCCCATGGAGGAATAATAGTGCTTTTTTTGGTTTTGGTGCCAAAAAACAAAGTAAATCACTTTTCTGGGATATGAACATTCAAGTTGAACCTCAACAATGTTTCTATGATAAAAAATCCACTTGAAATCTCTCTCTTCATCATCTTTAGCATCTTTTTGCCCGCCATGCAATGATAAAGACAATAAAAAAAATCTCCTGATGTAACAAAGTATTCCTACATTTCCAACTTTTTGCAATTTTTTCCAACATTTAAAATATCAAATAAAAAAATAAAAATGTTCCAGTGTTTCAGAAAATAATTATTCACAATATTGTTAAAGGGAGCGTTCACATATTACGTAATCAATTTTTTGCCTATTTTCTACTCCCCCCTCCCCCATGTAATCAGTCGTAATCATTTGGTTGACCCCCCTCCCAAAATTACGTCATCATTTACTTAACCCCCCAAAAAAAACAAAAAACACACTGTTTGTCTTAAAACAGATGCAAGTATTTATACCAGACCCTACAAAAGTTTTATATTTTACATGCAAGATATAGAATATGGTGAATACAAACGCTTTAGATAGTTGATATTTATCACACTCATGATAAAATATGCTGTTAATTTTTTTTGATTTGCTTATGTCATCAAACCACTTGACCCCTCCCCCATAATCAAGCGTAAGCAATTTCGATGACCCCCCCTCCCCCCCTACTTGATTACGTAATATGTGAACGCTCCCAAAGAGCAAACTCTACCATCATGTTTAAAGTCTGTTTCTGCAGCTGTTTATATCAGTTAAAAAAACAATATATAAATTAATATTTTGCATAAGGTTGTGTGGAATTTGTGCATTTTTATCCGTTTACACTTATGTATTCATTTTTTCTGTTTACACATGTAGTGGATATTACAAGTTACAATGGCTTGATTGATATTCATTCAGCAGCAGTCACAAGAACAGAAAACGTGTTTATTTACTTGAGCAAACCTATGATTTTGCAGTTGTTTTCTACTTTTTTTTACAGCTTGATCATCATATTTTCGATGTTCATATTTTACATGGCTAGCCTCACAAATATTGAGGGATATACCCTGTCTATTATTTCCAGGAGGGGCCATGGCTTAGATGGAGAGTCCTAGAGTATTTAATGCTCATTTTGAGCTACGCAGACCCAATTAGGGCCCACGCTCTACTAGACAACTCCCGGCAACATCCAACGGCCCACACAGTGTGCCATCTTCCCAATTTCCCTCACATGGCTTGGGTTAACCCGGGGCTATGGTAACATTCACTCGCCCATGTTGAATCGCCGTCAAGAGGAATCGAACCCCGGTCTCCCGCACAGAGTACGAGAGCTATAACCACTAATCTACAGCGCCACATTGGTTTGTATATACATTTAAGTTCCAGTAGAAGAAAATTTAGTCATGTTACTTTTTTATGATCAACATCCTTGAGAAAGTACTTTTTGTAATTGTGAAGTGAAAAGGTGTTTACTCCGTACATTACATAGCAAATTTTATTTGAATTTTCTTTTTATATTAACAACCAATCGAAGGTTTAAAAACCTGTGTATTTATATGTGCAACTTCTAGCCCATTCTCCTTTTTGTGGATGTTTACGCATGCTTAATGGTAGAAATAATAGGCACAAAGTTGGGATTTGTGTGGCCATGTATCGAGCGAAAACTACATGCTGAATGAAGTGTAACTTTATAAATAAAATGACCATTGCTTCGTCGATTAAAAAAATACATGAAACATAATGAAAAAATATAATTTTAGAAATCTCATGTAAAAAGCACACAAAAAGAGCATCTGGTGAGATGAAAACGAACATGTAGGGACACGAAAATTAGAACTTAGCACTCTCTATCGGACGAAAAATAGTTTATTGGAGAAATTTTCGTGGGTAGGAAAGTTTGCAGTATTTCTCGGAAAATCTGCGAAAATAAGCCTTGTAAAAATATTATTTACCGTTACCTACGAAACCAAATGAACTTTTTCTTTGTCAACTAACCTTGCCATTATACTGAAGTTATTTGGACTTGCAATTATTGTCAGTTTACATTAGAAAACTAATTTAAGCAATTATTACGGATTCAACAGCCCCTAATATTAGCCAAAAATATGTTGGCATTAAATTGTGGATGGCAGAGTCATATGCAATGTCAATAAGTTGCCATTAACTTTGCCAACACAAATATATAATTCGATTGCAACCACTAAAGTGTCCTTTTTTGCATAGAAGAAAAAGTCCACCTTTCTTCACCATCTTTACAGTAGCATGCAATGTTGAAGACAATTAAAAAAGCAAACATTACAACATACGGAATTTTAAAGCTTTAAACAACATGTGTTTTTTTTAATACAAATATTCATGTGTGAAACAGCAATATGGTTTCACAGTTTACATGAGCTAATGAAAGTTTGTATGTGTGAGACAAGAACTCTATTGTTTATGACATGTAAAAATAACTCATGTATTGAAAGCAAACAAAAAAAGTTTATCTAAATCAACTCTCAAACTAATGTGCCGATTAAGTAATAAAAAATATCTATTTTGCTCAAAATTTTCAACTTTACTAGAAAAATCCCCTTAAAGTTGTGCAAATGAGCAGCCCAAACCATGCATAATATTTAGTTGTACAATATGAGTGTGTGTCAAGGGACGTAGTGGAGCATTTCGTAGAAACTTGAAGCAGTGGCAATCAGGAGCTGACAAGAATTTTTTAACCCTAGTCAATAAAATAAATTAATACTTTATAAGCCATGATTTAATAATTCTGACCGATAGTAGATTTTAATTGTTAAGACATTTATAAGAAATGTTTTATCAGAACTTAAAAAAGCAATCTTATGAGTTCGGTATGAGCCAATACACCTTTACGATAATTCAATTGTACATGCGTTCCTATGGCTCTCCATCGTTTTACAATATCGGAAAAAGAGAGGTAAAAATCGTGTTTTTATGAGAGTTTGTTAGAGACGAAAGCGTGTTTTCTCCAGTTTTTTAACTTCTGTCATATCAATTTCTTTCAAATTTTCAGGAAACGTTAATAATAATAAGATACAACTTATGTGTACTTTTCATTAAAAACAAAACGCAGCAAGAAAAGTTATCACGAAAAAACGTGTTTTCTCCTTAATAAACTCTTATAAAAGTGTGATGTTTACCTCCTCCAATCCCAAAATAAGCTGCGATGGAGTGTCAGTTTTCCCAAATTATCGTAAAGGTGTATTGGAACACTGGCGAACAACACAAACAACTATTTCACTATTTCTGGACAAAGACTGCAAAATGTATACGGTTTTCCATAATCAAACAACACAACATGGATTTTTTTCAGAAGTAAACAGTTGTATCACAATATTTCTAGGGAGTTTCGTTCTCTTGCACACTCTATGTCACACATTGTGGCGCCGTAGATTAGTGGTTATAGCTCTCGTACTCTGTGCGGGAGACCGGGGTTCGATTCCTCTTGACGGCGATTCAACATGGGCGAGTGAATGTTACCATAGCCCCGAGTTAACCCAAGCCATGTGAGGGAAATTGGGAAGATGGCACACTGTGTGGGCCGTTGGATGTTGCCGGGAGTTGTCTAGTAGAGCGCGGGCCCTAATTGGGTCTGCGTAGCTCAAAATGAGCATTAAATACTCTAGGACTCTCCATCTAAGCCATGGCCCCTCCTGGAAATAATAGACAGGGTATATCCCTCGATATTTGTGAGGCTAGCCATGTAAAATATGCACATCTATCTATCTATCTACATTCTGAACTTTGCAACTATCGGCCCATATCTTTACTTTCAAACATTGACAAAATTTTCGAAAAGCTTATTTTCAATCGTTTATATAATTTTTTTTCTATGAACAATACTATCTTTCCAGATCAGTTTGGCTTTAGGAAAAAATTTTCTACCTCACACGCCTTACTAAACATTACTCAAAAGATTATGGAAGCTATTGACAATGGTCTTCTTGTTTGTGGTGTCTTCATTGACCTACAAAAAGCTTTCGACACCGTTGACCATGAAATTTTAATTAAAAAACTTTATCACTATGGTATTCGTGGGGTTCCTTTAAATTTGCTGCGCTCTTTCCTAACCAACAGAGAACAATTTGTGTTTATCAATAATTCGTCATCTTCACATAAACCTATTCGTCATGGTGTTCCTCAGGGCTCTGTTCTTGGTCCACTTTTATTTCTACTCTATATTAATGATCTTCATACTGCAATTAAACATTCCATGGTCCACCTCTTTGCAGATGATACCAACCTGCTAAATATTAGTAAGTCCGCTAAACAACTAAATAAACATCTTAACTTGGATCTCAAATTCCTTTGTCAATGGCTCAATGCAAATAAAATCTCATTAAATAAATCTAAAACTGAACTTGTTATTTTTAAAACTCCGTTAAAACCAATTTTATTTAATTTTAAATTTCTAATCAATGGAACTAAAATCGTTCCTAGTGATACTGTCAAATACCTTGGGATAACTCTTGACTCAAACCTCTCCTGGAAATCTCAAATTAACATCACCATCTCCAACCTCAAAAAATCTAATGGAGCACTTGCCAAAACTCGTCATTTTGTTCCAAAATGTGTTCTTCGTCAAATTTATTTTGCTATTTTCTACTCCCAAATACAATATTGCTCCTTGGTATGGGGCCAAAAATCTTCTCTTTCCCGTCGAATAGAAATTTTACAAAACCATTCTATCCGTATCATTTCTTTTAGTACTTTCAATGCTTCTCCTACCCCACTATACGGGAACCTTAAGTTAATTAAATTCTCTGACATGATCTGTATACATAATATAATTTTCCTACTGAACCTTTATTATAAAACTCTTCCTATTAGCCTCATCAATACTTTCGCAATCGACTTCGCCCATTCCCACCACACCCGTGCTGCTGACAAAGGCTTTTTGAATCTACCTCTTGTTCATTCAACTGCGTTTGGTAAAAAGTCTGTTAAGTTCTTTGCAATAAACTCATGGAACCGTCTTCAAAATTCCTTACCCTTTAAAATCTTGAGTAAAAATACCTCTGAGCTAAAAATTTTTTTACATAGTCACTTTATTAACACATATAAAATCTAATTACAATTTTATTTTATTTCACCCAGTCCAAATTCCTTTTTCCTGCTTGAAGGTTTGTTTTAAGCAGCTTCCAGACATTTCATGCTATTTTTGACTTTGACTCTGTGATATCCTCGTCTGAATGTTCGTCTTGTCCCTGTGTTGTCCTGTGGCTTCGTCCTACCTGTTGTTCTCCCAGGTAGCTAGCACGTTATTTAAGCACATAAAGTGCTTTGTGCTAGTTATCCTTTTATTAGGTAAATGTTCAATATATTTTTCATATTATATATTTTCATTGTAAACTCCTAATAAAAAAAATAAATCTCTCTCTCTCTCTCTGAAAGTTAGCTCAACAGATTGTAGTGAGTGAACTAACAAAAAACAGTATTATATTTTGAGTATACACGTACAAATTTTACTAAAAAACATTATATATTGTTAAATCAAAACACATTATTTAGCACAATTATCAAAACTTTCAACTCAAAAATCTCAAGAACTATAATCAAAATATTTTTTAAAGAAAGTTTAAAGACAACTTATTTATAGCTCTTTCATGAATCCAACTAGTTTTTTCCAAAGAATTCTCACTTCACTGGCTTTACCGCAATGTAAGGTCTCCAATTAAAGAAAGAAATTTTATTAAACAAAGTTATTGCATTCACCCACAAAGCCAAAAAATGGAAAGTAAAAAGATAAATGGGTTATTTTAGATCTAGCCCGCTATTTCGCTGACAACTATAGCTACTGATGTGTTTGTATCTGTTGTACTAAAGACCACCACATTCTTCCTAAGCGCCCGCCTATAGAAGGGGCGTTTATTGGAATCAAATCTTTTTTAGGTGAACTCAACCCCACCTCAGGTACAACATAAGACGCGTTTTTTGATTGGAAATGTACTTGGTTGTGAAGCGGCATCGAACATTATTTTTAACTCCAGACCTGTTTCATATATATAGCTAGCCAAATTTTTCGGAACTGTCTGACAGGAACTATAATCATATTGTTTGTCTTGTGACTATGCTATAATCGTCCCGTTTTTGCTGAAATTTGGATCTACGATGGAGTGACTTCTGAAAACGAAAGTCATGCCAAAATTAGAGCAAGTGATGCGTGAAACATTTGTTTTTAAAATTTTAACAAAATGGCGGCCGACATGTGCGTAGTTGTATATTTCATGTTGTACATAAAATAAGTACTTTACTATAGCTACATTCTTCTCAAAATTAATCAGGTCTTCTTGAAGTTTTTATCTCCTTTGTGTCTACTTTTTTTGTTATCAAACCAGATTTCTGTAGCTAGTCAAAAACATTTTGGTGCAGACTTTCTCTCTTTTTTTTGCTCGTTTTAAAGGTTACCTTCCGCGAAAAATCAAGTTGAGCACATATGAAAGATCTTTGAAAGTTCTCTAGAAATCTTATTATTTTTTTGAAAAATCTTTATCTGTTCTCGAGATATTTGTCTTAAAAGTTGCGCTAATTATTATGCGAAATTAATACATCATGAGGTAGCTCTAAAACATGTACCCTTAAAGACTCGATTAAGCGCCCTGGAAAGAAGAAATAGAAGCAAAGTAAAAGTAAAAAGATTTGTTTTTTTTAGAGCTCCTTTCACCTCTACCTACATAAATTAGTATACCAAAACCACTGGGATTCGAATAAGCGCCCAGCCTTAGGTCCAGAGGGGGGGCGCTTATTCGAGGTGGTGCTTATAAAATAGTTTTCATTTTAGGGGGGGGGCGCTTATTCGAGGGCAGCGCTTATTCGAGGGAGGTGCTTAATCGAGTCTTTACGGTATATAATTTCTTTAAAACTAAATATTGAAATTCATGTAAAATGTTCAAAACGTCAAAGCGAATGGCCAGAAAACATTTTTAACTCTATATGGCTAAAATGTTATCAAAAATGTTAAATATAACACCCTTGCAGAGCTAGTTCATGACATCATGCATAATTAGTGAATCTTCTTTAGTCCAAATACTAAAGAACCTAGACAACCTTTCAAGCTCTTTCATATGAAATTAACTTTATTTTTCAAGGGAGGTAACCTTTAAGCTTTTTTTTTTTTTTTTCTATCCAATTTTATTACGGTCATTTTAGTTTTCATTTTCTTTAGAAATTTATCCAATTATTACTATGCAATATTCCAAATATTTTTTATCTTTTAGTCCATATTATGGATAACATACAAATGTACAATTGCGGCATAAGGTATATACAAAGAAATAAATTCAATTCATGCGAGTTTTCTTCCCACTTTAAAAAAAGTTCATCTTATTCTGTTTATACTATGTTGTGAACTAGTAATTTAACATTTATTAAGTAAAATTTGGAATATATAAAGCCACATTTTCTCGTGTTTACAGCATGCTTCCTCGTGGAAAGCAGCCATTTTATGGTAATTTATTTTAGGATTAAACCCAGTTTGACATCATCTCCCGGATGGCATGAAAAGGCCCCTTAAACATGTTGCTGCAAAACCCATTACACAAAATCCGGAGCAAAAGAAGAAGAGTAAATTATTATAACTAAGTTCAATTTTGTGAATCATTATAAAATGTCTTCTTGTGCTATACCTTTTTACAATAAGAATAATAGAAGTAGTGCCAGAAAGCATTTTTTTTTATCCTTTCAAACACGTGAGAAAGAACGAGCTGTGTGGACTCAATACTTTTCCAAAAAGAGTTTGATATAAGGGGAACACTTTTTACCAGATCACTGGCACAAATTCTGTTGCAATACTTAATCTCAGCCCACCTGGTCTTTGCGTTTAAGCATAGAACCTGTGCAAATCCTGGTATAGATGGACACTCTTTTTTTACGTTGCACTGTGACTAAGGCTTCTCTATTACACATTTTTGATAAGAATATGAAAATTCTAACCAGGCTGGTCATTAATCTTATTTAGTATTTGGTTATTCTCTATTGCTCTTAACAACAGACCAATTGTTTTTAACTTTAAATGCCAGCCTGATATTCTTATAAAAGAAAAAGCGTGAATATTGATACGATGCAGGAATTTGCAGGCTTTGATTTTTTCTATGCGCTATATTCTTAGCCGTATAGTCCTTCTGAACCTCTGGACGTTTGCTGTAGCTTTGTGTGTTTACTCATGTGGTCATGATATTCAATGTTGCTGATAATCTAGCCAAAGAAGGAAGTTTTTTACTGACCTGAGTAAAGAACGCTTTATGAGTCAAACTGTAAACAACAAAAACTCTGTCTATGTGGACATTCCTGTACATTTTTTTCACTTTTGCAGACTTTTTTACTAAAACTGACAGCCCACAACGTTTTTGTGAGGAAAGTAGCAAAACAAGTTATTACTCATTTTCAGTATATACCTGTTACAAGCTCATCTTCAGTACCTGTTATAAATATTAAAACACAAAACAAGGGGTCAACAACCACTTGGTTATAAAAAGCCACTTTGTATATACAAAATCCTTGGCCGCAGCTAAAGCAGGTCACGAGCTCTACCACAAATAAATTTATTTACATTCAGGACACAAGATGTGGTTGGCACAAAGCTTCTTCCCTAGCTAATATGTGAACAAATCAAAACAAGTATAACAGAATATTGTTTTCATAATTACTACAATACTTTGAGTTGATTTTCAATAACATTTTTTTAAGTGAGAGGTCAGCTTTCAACTCACTTTTAACAATGCAATCTCTTCTATGGATCCATCTTTAATAAAATACAATGTTTGAATAAGTAAGCAAACTTACATGAACTGCTACTTCGTATCCTTGATTCTTCAATTTTTTTTTCTCCCAACGGTGGCACAATTAGCCAGGCGTCATTTTGATGGTTCTCAGGAGATTTACTTTGTAAACTCATTTTTTTTTACCTAGGCAAGTCACAAGGGGCTTGGGAAATAGTATTATGCTCACATTGATTACCCAGCATATCTTGCTTCTTTTTTTGCAATCAAAAACCCAGCCGGCGAAGTTGTTTCTTCACTAGTGAAATTGTACCACTCTGGTGGTGATGATCCAGACCATCTGTGGTATGTGGACGGGTAGGATTATTCTTTATTTTTAATTGTCATTGTCTGGAAATGTTTAATTTCTAAAATAAGCCCCAACAGGGTGGCACAACGCCAAAACGCAAGGTAAAGTATGCTATGTGTGTTTGCTGGGGTGGGACATCACAAATATCTCGTGTTTATAGTTTTAAACTCAGAAAATAGGGTCGGTATGAATCAATAAGTTAATAAAAGCTTGAAAATTTGAAAAAAAATTGTATCCCGCCTTCAATGCGTGCCATTAAACACTAATATTTTTGATAGCATACGTGCATCTTTTACACTGAGTTTCTGTAGCTAGTTCTAAAAACCTTTAGTGCTTACAGCAGACTTTTTATATAAAAAGTAGTACAATCATAATGGTTGCTAATGACTTTAAAGAAATACAAGCCTATAATATTTTTTGACATTCTAGCGTAACAACATTACGAGATTATATTAACAAAAGGCTGTAGTGACGTTCTTGGAACTCCGCTCGCTACATGACTTTACTGTTTTGACTATAAGCCATCTCCTTGAAAAAAAAGAAAATGTTGGTAAATGGGGCAGGTATTGCGTCAGCATATGGAGCATCCCACTCTTGTTATTTGTTCTCAGTCATTTGTTATGCTTGTGGTGGACTAACATATCATTTCCTCATACAAAAGAATGCCCAATTGCTGACATAACTGTAGACTGAAACCTTGGTTCTTAAGCCAGACTAAATGAATACAAGGAAACCATGTATAGCTAAAAGCATTTGGACATTTGCTAACAATGAACCAAATTAATCAAGGATATCCAGTCCAACGAAATAGTCGTGTAGACGTGATGCTTTGGTTTGTACAAGAAAAAATATGTATAACTATATTACTATCACTGCATTTTTTACTGGGTGAGAGGGGAAATAGTTGCTTTGAGTATGCAACTTGTAGAAGTCAGTGAAGCTTGAAACTCTATACGTCTCCACTGAAGCATAGTACCCTATGTGGTTTTGAACTATGGCCTAACAAGTAAGAAACTATTGTTAAACATGCCAAGCAAACATCATTATTGGGAACTGCAATTAACATGAGCTTAACTTTGTTTAGGTCCATTATAAATCAGTTTTTGAAAATTTTCTAACTGCTCAGGGTTTTTACTCTTTCATGAATGTTGGAATTTTAAAATGTTGTCAAAATTCCAGGAAAAAGTCAGGTCAATCAGAACTATTATAATTTTTTTTATTGGCAAGAAATAATTATTTTTCCAATTGCTTCGACTCCCATCAGCGTTGCTTTATGATAGTTGTTTAGTGTTTTTGTGTGAGGTTTATCCATTATGTTCTATTAATGTGCTTGTGATTAAAAGGTTCCAATACCTATAAAATTCCAGCCAAAAAATAAGAAATGTGTTAGGAATTTTAAGCAAAAATATCAGGAAAATGTCAGAAATGTCTGGAAAATATAAAGTGAACATTGACTGGACACCATTTTTTCTGTATCATCAGTTCATAAATTTTGAAATAAAATATGCATGTATTCGTACAAATAGTAATGAAACTCAATTTTGTAATGCAGTATTCCTTGAAATCTTTCTGGTTCTTCTAATCTAAGCTCCATCCCTACCACATTACTTTGCATTGTACAGCCTATAACATTGTTTTGTATATTGAGATGTTTATTTGGAAACATACATGGATGTACCAGAATTTCCCTGGCTGTGGCCACTCTATACATTGTCCCTTGATAAGATTAAGAAATTTAATAACGAGCAAGAAATAATATTTTGATTAGCTGTGCATGGGGCCACTGTATTTAGAAATAACATAACAAGTTAAAAAATTTCAAGGCGGAAAATGGGTCACCAAAAAAATGCTTGCATTGACTTGCAGTATAAGAATATTGGTGTGAATTAAAAAGGCTGGTCTGATATCGAATTAATTTAATTAATTTAATGAATATTCATTTCAATTTGCAGTAATTTTGGTATTTATTTTTATTATTACATTCTTTCTCTTGGAATACATCTGCTGTTCACAATACAATTCCATGCTAAAACTTAAACTAGAGTTGATCTGGTCTTTGTAACAGTCTTTTATGTTGTTTGTACAAGGAACTATTTCTGCACTTGTCAACATATGCATTGTCAACATATGCACTTGTCAACATATGCATTGTCAACATATGCATTGTCAACATATGCATTGTCAACATATGCATTGTCAACATATGCATTGTCAACATATGCATTGTCAACATATGCATTGTCAACATACATCCACTTGGAATAACCAAACCAAAAGGAAGTAGAAACAAGCACCATTGCACTTCTTTCGTTTTTAGTTGTTGAAAACATGCACATAATGATTTATTTATTTATTAAAGGAAATAGCTTGTAATTTGAACTGGAAAATATACATCCACTTGGAATAACCAAACCAAAAGGAAGTAGAAACAAGCACCATTGCACTTCTTTCGTTTTTAGTTGTTAAAAACATGCACATAATGATTTATTTATTTATTAAAGGAAATAGCTTGTAATTTGAACTGGAAAATATACATCCACTTGGAATAACCAAACCAAAAGGAAGTAGAAACAAGCACCATTGCACTTCTTTCGTTTTTAGTTGTTGAAAACATGCACATAATGATTTATTTATTTATTAAAGGAAATAGCTTGTAATTTGAACTGGAAAATATTTGGGTTGTAATCTGTGCTAAAGCATTATTCTCAGTTATATAAATTTAAGCTTTAGGGTATATACTCACTATGTTATTAAACTTTAAAATTTGACTATTTTAATTTAACTCACTTTTTTGTTGATTTATTTTGAAAAGGTTTTATTAACAACCTACACCACAGGTTTCATGTGGAGCCTAAAAACCCAATTTTTATTTATAGTTGGATTTACCACCTGTGACCAAGGAAGAATAACTTTTATATAACTTGTGTTTTTAACATAATGTTGGTAATAAAACCAACCTTTATGTGTTATTGAAAATACTTCTTTAGTAGTGTTCTTGTGTAATTCATGTTGGTATTTGAGTTTACTGCGTTATATGTAAATTATGTTTTTATTTTTTTTTTAGGATAAAATATACACTTATGAGATAAAATGTTGTTACTAGACAATGTAAGTGCAATAATACTTCATCAATACGAAAGTAACGAAAATGAATATTTACTCCTTGAAGAGGATGATGATGAAAAAATTGACTTAAAAGATGCCACAGATATGTGTGGCACAACTGCTGAGGAATATGTTAATACACTGGAAAATGAAATCCAAAAGATATGCGATGAAACATTAAAATACAATGAACGTATGCATGAGATCAATTGTGAGTTGTTGGCACAGACCAATGAAAATAAAATTGAACTTCCTCATGTTGTTTACACTTCAAATTTATCTAGTTATTTTAAATGGATGGCACATCCTGTTTTTTTACTTTCTGTAGCTTGTATTACGATAATGTGTGTTGTACTTTTTATAACGTTGCAGTGAGAAAGAAGCACAAATATACTTTCTGTAGCTTGTATTACGATAATGTGTGTTGTACTTTTTATAACGTTGCAGTGAGAAAGAAGCACAAAAAAATTTATAGTTTAATTTTAAATTTAGGTGTTTTTAATTTTGTGTGCATTATCTCTTATATTATTACAACAACTGTGTCTGTCTGTAAGAGGCAAAGTCTATATATCTTCTGCAATTTTTTTTTCAATGTGTATAAAATATCTCCTAATAACTATTCTGTATTTGATGAAACTGTTGTTTCCATTTTTAACTGGCTGGAACAAATCATGTAATGAAATGAAACAATTTCATTAGCTAGGAGTTTTAGCTATTGTATTCAAACTTAAATTTACTGTGGCAGGCTTAACAACGAGTACGAGAAAGTGTTATTGTTTTGCTATAAATTAATGTATGGGCACAAGCAATTAAACACAGTTATTGCTGTTGTCTACTTTTTTCAAATTCTATTGATTTTTTTGAGTCTTCTTATGAAATTTACAACAAACCATTTTATGATAAAAAGCACAATAACTTCAAAAAAAGTTTTTTCCACGGATTTAAACAACTAGTCTAAAAATATATCTTATTTTTGAAAAGGGTGTAGTATATATTAAATATTTTTTTCATAAGCTGGTAATTAATTGGAATCATAATTCTTTAGGTACATATATATATATATAAATATGTTGTTTTGGATTTTATTTTTTAAATTATATTTTTGTTATAACACTTTCCTCTTAAAGCTGCTAAATTATAATGAGTAGACTTTCATGTAACGATCTTACATAAAACATTTTTTGGCTCAAAACATTTTAAAATGCTTAATTTTTTCACTTCTTCACCAAACCGAAGTGGTCAAGTGGTCAAGAGATTGATATTTATTTCAACTGTCAATCATTCTGTTAAGCTATGAAGACTATAACATGTATTCTTGATTTCAATTAATGACTTTGTTTTTTTCTTGCCTTTGTTTACTATATGTTTTTAAGTTAATAAACATAATGGATTAAGTGATAACGATGAAGCTATACATTAATAATTAAATTGATTATGATTCACCTTAACTAACAATAAAAAGTTTTATCTAGCAAATTTTTTTTTACAATTTTGCTTTTATTTATATTTTGAATTTTGAATTTATTTATTTCATTTAAGACATGCACATATCTTGTTGTAAAGTTAGGTATTTATGTTAAAGTGTGTGTGTATACTATACATATGGGTGTGTAAATATACGAATAGATTTAATAACATGTTTGTGTCATGTGTTTCTTTCTTTCTTCAGTAATTTTGGTACCAATTCAGGAGCTTTTACTGTTACATTTTATACCGTTAAAAATTTGGCTCCGATTTTGTTTCTTGCCTTTAATAAATAAATGGTGGTTATTTTGACCAGTTGTTTTTAAAAAATTTTTTGTTACCAAACTAAGATCATGCTATTTTGTTGTCATTCTTAATGGTCATCTGCACCTTAATAAGAGAGAGGGTCAGCAAAAATGGAGACAAAATCGGACTGGGGGAAAGGGTATTTTTTTTATTTCTTGTTGATTTAGTTTTCTCCTTAGAGAGAATTACACAAGTTGTTTATTATCCCTGTGCATGAGAAACATTTTAAATAGAGAATTCTTAGCAGTTTTTTTGTCTAGGGACTTTTTCTTCTTTTTAGGTTTCTTTCTATATCAGGTATTTACTAACAAATGTATATGTTAGTACACCGGAGTATGAGTAGGTTTACTAGAAAGCTATGAAATAATGTCACACATCACAGAGATTGGGGCGAAAGTAAAAAGCGAGCAGGTATGCACAATTGAGGATGGGGAAATAATCAAAATTGTGTATACATTCTTTATGGATGACCCCTAATAGCACCAACAAAACTGTGTGACGAAAGAAATATTTTACTTCACGATATCAATTTCCAAATATAGGGAATAAATTTTTCCCCGGTGCACTGATAACCTGCTTTGGTCACCTATATAAAGAACTTTATTTAAAACTTTTTTATCAAACAAATTCTTTCTCAGTAAAAGGAGTAGAATTGTCTTACCTATACTATGTTTTTACTCAAGACTCCAGAATGTTAAAAAAAAGGAAGTGACTATAGTGACTAATACAGCCGCAATACGATCTTGTGGCCAAACTGACTTTGCTAAAGATATACTAGATACATTCTTTTTCTTTTTTAACTAATTTATGATTATAGCCTTTGTATTACCAGCTCGAAATCTGAAAAAAGTAAAACCTTATATTCTCTCTTAATCAACAATAGCAGATAAAAAGTTGTAAAATCTGGATACAATGAAGTTTGCTGTTTTCAAAATCTTGATTATTATTTGTTTTATTAAATCGTTTACGAGTAAACTATGCCCGAAAAAATGTCAATGTCATTCCTCTTGGTTGCGACATGTTACCAGCGTAGTTGTGGATTGCTCGAAACAAGACCTTAATTCCATACCAACAAAAAAAATACCTAGATACATAACATCTTTGTAAGTAAGTTATTTAGTTTGTAGAACCATTGTCTATCATGATTGTTAACATGTTTTTAATATTTACTTTGCTAGCCAGGGTGTTATTGGGTTGTGTTTTACGAAGTTTTTATAAAGGACAAAATTATACTTTTAGCGTTCTGAATGACAACTACATCACAGAGATCCCTAAGGATGCTTTCAAGAAGTATCGCTACTTGAGAGAATTGTAAGCTTTTTTATATCAACAAACTTTTATCTTCAATGTGTTTTTTTCTTGGTTCTTTGTCTTTGGGTCAGACTTTGTTTCATATCTTGCATACTTGCACTGTGTTTTAGCCTCTATTTTATGTATGCGAATCTTTTTTATGTATTTTAGATATCTTTACAAGAACTTTATCACTAAAATTGACAAAGATGCTTTTTCTGGCTTACGAAAACTTACAGTGCTGTATGACTATTTCTGCTGTTTCTCTACTATTTTTTTATTCTTCAGAACTGTTACTGTACAGCATTGACATGGTGTCTATTCTGTCAAGGATGTCAGAAATTGTCAGGAACTTTAATGAAATGTCAGGAAAAAATGACAGAAAATTAAATCTTTCCACGTCCCCCTAACGCATAATGCTTTTCATTTTAATTTAATGTTTTTCTGTGTCAGTTTTTATCTTAGGCTTGTATGTTTATTGCATTTTTTTTCTTTCTTAAACAGTCAGCCAGTTCACCAGCTAGAACTATAGGAAAAATTAGGGGAGAAAAAAGAAGGAAGGAATATCAGGAAAATCGAGGCTAACTTTTAAGTGGACACCCTGATTTATAATAAACATACCTACATACCTTTAGTCTTCCTCTAGATGTATTCAGGTTTGTATGAGAGCATGTGAATAGTACATTAGGCACTTTTAAATGTGTTGTGACAGCACATGTCTTATTTATTCCCAGATCTCTTCATTCCAACAAACTGGAAAGGATTGAAAATGGCACCTTTTCACATTTACGAAGCCTTCGTAGATTGTAAGTTTTTATGTGCAAAATCTGATTATTATCTAATTTTGTTTGTTAATTTTGTGTGTTAATTGTTTTGTTTATCAATTATCTAGATATTTATTTACCAATTCTATTCAAACAATCAATCCGGAAACTTTTAAAGGTTTACGTAATGTTGAAACAATGTAAGAGTTATATTTTTACTTACTTTAATTTTGAAACTTAAAAAAGCATATACGCTGATTTTATTTTTGTAAAATACAGACAAAACTGCCCATCTGTAGAGTCAAACTAGTCACCTCGATAAGAATTACGTTTACCACAACCACTACGTATTTCCCCATGAATCTTTTAGTGCAAATGCTGCTGCATAAAGCGGCTTATTTTTAAAGCATGAAATGAAAAACACAAAAGTTCTAAACACAAAAGTTGGTAAGAAAGTAGACCTAAAAATATTTGGGTTTTCTGTCACTCAGGAAAGTGTTTTAATGTTGTTCTGATCAGTCATAATTTTTTCAAAGCCTACTAACATACTACATGTGATTTTTTTTTCATATCCCAAGGGAGTGTACTTCATAAAAGGCCTCTCAATAAAGAAAGTAGTGCCTGCGTGATGAAACGTTAAATTTACTGGGTACATGAAAAATAAACTTACCTAATTTTAATATTTAATTTTTTCTTACCTTACAGCCTATTGTAAGTTCTTTTTACACAGTAAAATTGCTTATATTTCTACATTTCTACATGCTTATGTGAAAATGCGCTGTAACGTATTTAAATTGAGGCTATTTTAATATTGTCCCCTGTCAAAGAAAATTACTTTCTTGCTCTCCCCAGAGTGACTATTTAAGACAGGTTTAACTGCATGTTTTAAACACTAAATTTCAACCATTTCATTTTAAAGAATTCTTCATGACAATTTATTACGAGAAATTCCCAAGAATGCGTTTTTATCAATGGAACGTCTTCGTATGTTGTAAGTATATTATTGTTGTTTGTATTTTGGGTAATATTGATTGACTAGAAAAGAAAAGAAAATTGTTTTGTGTACATAGCTGCTAATTTCTTAAGTATAAATAGTGCAATGAGTCTTAGGCTTACAAAGTACTTTGTCAGTTAAGCTATGTTTCTCTACACAAGTGTTTAGGCTGTGGCAAACAAGGGAAAGCACTGGTTTTGAGATTCCCTTTCATCAGAAAAGTTTAAAAGCATAGATAAATTTGTAGATGGAAAAGCTACTTTTATGTGTGTAATTATGCTTTTTTAAAATAAGTAAACAAAAAATTTATAATATATTTTGAGAGATCTGATGCTAAACATGCTGTTTCACTTTAGAACTTTGTACAGAAATTATTTGCAATCATTACGTACAGGAGCATTTAACGGACTTAAACATGTCAAACATATGTAAGTCATCTCTTTTTATTGAGTATATGTTCTTTATATTTGCATACAGAAGTCTTTTTTTCACAAACAGACTGCTTTATTAAGACAGTGTCTACTCATCTGTCTGTTAATCAATAGTTAAGCAGACAAATTGTCTAAATTCCGTTGAAACTAGAATGTGTATGTGGGTACAAATTTGGGGTATAAAAAGACTATATTTACAATTTTTTTGCAGTTGGCTCCAAACTACTGTCAAATGTAATTTATAACTGGCAACTATGTTACCCATATCCTAAAGAATACACTTTAAAAAGTTTTTTGTGTTTTTTAATATGATCTGGCAATTTTTCAGTTGGCTCCATACCTACTGTCAAAAGTAATGTACAACTATGTTACCCATATCCTAAAAAAGATGCTTTAAAATAAGTTTTGTGTTTTGTAATATGATGTGACAATAGAAAAGACTTCTGTCTAGGTACTTACATCAAAATAAAATTGCAAAGATAGAACCAGCAGCATTTCAAGGTTGTTCACAATTACAAAAAGTGTAAGTTTTTAAGAATTTATTTTTTATTTCTGAACAAAATTGGTAAATTTGATGCTAAATCTTCCCCTTTCTGTGTGGTTTAATGTAATATTAAGTGTTTTCTTATTCAGTCAACTTGGAGACAACAATTTGATAAATATTATGCAAGAACATTTTATTGGTTTACCCAATCTAGTGGAACTGTAAGTATTGTAGTTAATTTAAAAAAAAAGTTTTAATAAGGACTTTTTTAACTTTGGCGGGAGGGCTAATATAAACCCTGAAATGCATAATGAGATTATTTTCTTTGGTACTTGCACTATGCTTTGGACCAAGTTGCATACATGTACATACGGTTGACTATCTCTTTAATGCGAACCTCCGTAATTAGATACTCTCTCTAATTCGATCAAATTCAAAGTCACCATCAAATTTCCTTAAGAAACTCTCATAAATGAACCTCCTTAATTAGATACTCTCTCTAATTTGATCAAATTCAAAGTCACCGTCAAATTTCCTTAAGAAACTCTCATAAATGAACCTCCTTAATTAGATACTCTCTCTAATTCGATAAACTCTCTAATTCAATCTAGATTTTAGGTCCATACGGAGAAATTCCCTCTCTAATTCGATTTCTTGAGTTTAAAAAGGCCCTAACCACAGTTTCGAACCATATTTAGAATTTAAAAGGTGTAAATAGGGCCGTTGATTAAGAAAATAGGCTCAATAAAAAACAGTCAAATATTGATGACTATTTCCAGAGATTTTAAAAGATCCTTGGAAAAAGTCTTAAATATTCGTACTGTCGTAAATCGAATTACAGAGAGGACTGTTTGTATTAAAAAAGTATATCTGATTCATTTTTGAGAGTTTACAAAAATTGTCTCTGTAATTTGATTTTTTTCTACTTTGCCACCTATTCGAATTAGATAGACACTCTCTCTAATTTGATAAAAATTTTATCCCCCTGGAAAATCGAATTAGAGAGAGTCGACTGCATATTTATTATTATTATTTGTATTAATTTTATTAATTATTAAAATACAAAAGTTTATGTTTCTGGCATACCAGCTAAACACTTTTCCTTTCACGATAAAGGACAGCCTCATTTCTGTTTAATTTTTTACAAAGGATTTATTTCAAAGAACTATTGTTTTATGTTTCCTGGCACAGTATAAAAAATCATCAAACTTTGATTAAAATAATAAGGTTCTCCCACAATTTTAGGTAGTGATATCTCCTCTCCTCTAGATATCTGGATAACAATCGCATTCAGCTGATAGAACCTGGCATGTTTAATGAAATACCTTTATTAAAGAAATTGTAAGTATTTTTAGCATAAGCAGTGCAATGAAGATAAAACACTCATTTTGCCTAGAAATATTCCACATTCATACTATTCGTGTTTTTTGTTTTTAATTTTGCTTGTAAACACATAAATTGTTTCAAGGATGCAAAAATTCTGCAAAAATAGAAACTATATGATCATGATTTGTGTTCATTTTAGAGTGCTGTTAGGTAATCGTATTCACACAATTAGACCGAACTCATTTCAGAATATGTCAAACCTTTCTGTTTTGTAAGTTTAGTTTAACTATTGAAGAATATACACATGTGAGTTACATGTAGCTGTATAAGGCAATTTAAAAGTAATTTTTATTCTGACATCTTACTATCCTTATCACCAGCTGTGGATAAACTCCCAAACATACTACTGTGTTCTGTCAAAAAAAAAAACAACTTAAAAACAACTATTGGGTTGATTTTTAACCAATATTTTTGTTTGATGGTATATTCCCCATTGTTTTTTAAAAAATAAAACTACTTTAAGATATATTAGAGATGATTTTTTTTTCTCATTTTTTATAACATTTTTGTTACTTTGGTAAGGTTAAAATCACTACCTAATTCTAGCGAAATAATATTAGTGATGGGATTGACACAAATTATTTTAGGAGTAGAAATGTGGACAAAGGATTGAAATTCTGTTACAACAATACAAATAGGGATTACAAATCATTGGAGCTTTAGGGATTACAAATCAGGACATGCAGGATTACAAATCCGGGTAGGAATAACAAGTTGGGGCAGGAATTACAAATTGGTGCTGAATAACACTTCTTCCTTTATTGCTTAAATGTTTTTTTGGTGCATTGCATAGAGTGATTTAAAAAAGTTATGAATAATACTTTAAGCTTTCCATGCAAACTAATGAGACAAATCGTTACAAGCTATTTGCCTGGACTGTTCCTGGTGTGTCTTTTTTTTCAATTTTTTTTTCAGAAAACAAACGTGAGCAAAACAAATGACCCTCCTTCCCCTTTGTTTTTGTTCGTTGTTGCTTGAATTCTCTTCCTCCAAACATAGTTTTTTAATTTTAGCTTAAGGGACTTGCAATTGTTTAATTTTATTGTGAGATTTCATAAATGTTTGGCAAAAGTTTTATAGGAAATAAATTTCCTTTTGAACAAATTTTCTACTTTATTGAAATTCTGTTCCTTTCTAAGTATTTGTGAAGTAATAAAGTACTTTCTGGAGTCGAATTAATAACCCTTTGGTGACTTTTTATAAATACACTTTTTAGATCTTTATCTGGTAACAGATTAAGATACTTGAAACCTGGAATGTTCTCAGGGCTGGTCAGTCTGCGACAGCTGTAAGTTCTTTTGATAATTCTCCTTTTCTTCAAATTTTAAAGGGAATTATTAATACATTTTTGTATTTCAGGTTTTTGCAGGATAACAGAATAGAATTGATAACACCTTTCACATTTCAAGGGTTTAAAGGGTCTTCAGCAACTGTATGTTATGTTTATTGTTTTTCTTATTCAATAAAAGTTTAAAAAACAAATTGAAAACCGATAGAAAAATAGTTAAGTAAATTAAAAATTAGAACACTTAATGAAATTGTGATGCATGCTTTTTATACTGTATCAGTTTTTGTTGACAATGGAATCATCTTTTCGTCATACTAAAAATTTAGAACGTTTGAAAAGTTATTGACATATTGATTTTTTTACAATTGGAGGTGGAAAAGAGGTAGAAGGGGAAGGGGTAAAAAGCATTTTAATTTCGAAATCTTTTAGATAAATTTAAGGGGCTGTTCATATGAGGTGAGCTGGGCCCGGTTAACCGGGCTTGCTCGGTTAGGCGGGCTGATATTTTGTTATGTTCATATGTTTATATATTTTATATCACGTTCCAAAGAAAATTTAAATTGCAAGGAATTCTTCAAAAAAAATATAATCCATGAGAGTGCTACAAATAATGCTTATTTTGTCAAAACAACGATAAATACACAACAAAAAACAATTGACAAAAAAGTTAAACCTTCAATATTTTTGGCATTTCCGAACAGAAAAAACATGCTTTTTACAAATAAAATAATCTTGATCATGCTCAAGAATAACATGAGTCAGGCTGCCTGACCGGGCTGGCCCGTTCATATGGAAAATTTTCATCCCGCCTAGCCGAGATCTCGATAAAAACAAGCGAGATCTCGCAAGGCGGGCCGGCTCGGTTGTCATATAAACACATTTTATTTTTGTATGTGTTTCTTGATAGTAGCAAGATCCCGCCCAACTGAGCCAGCTTGGCGAACCGAGCCAGCCTGCTTTCATATGAACAGCCCCTAAAGCAACAAACCAAGTAATACTCCTTGTGAGGAAACCAAATTGTTATGATTTAGGCTAATAAACTTTTCTGTTTTTTTCTCAGATATATATTCCGCAATCAAATTTATTACATTCAAGCAAAAACCTTCATTGGTTTATCATTTTTGTCCGAATTGTAAGTATGACTTGCTTTCAAAAGTGTGTTTTATTGTGTGCTTTTAAATTCAAATTTATATTTTATAAGCACTAGTAAATTTGATCCTTTGGGTCTCACGATCCTAAAATGTGTTAAGTATGTACTTATGTTTTACTATACCTAATAGGTACTGTTTACAAAGGTGTGCTGTTACGCTGGTTCAAATATGAACCTGTCAGTTGGGCTATAGGACACTAACCATAGAATTAATTCTATTCCCATGTTGGGTAGTAAGGATTGATTCACTTTGTTTTGAGATTTTAAGATTGTTTATTTCTTAGTGGAATGACCAATCTTTCTAAGGCATTGATTTTAATTTTATTTTGTGTTTAAGTGTTTGGAAAATAACTGTTCATAAAAAATAAATGCTTCCAACATTTTTAAATTTTAAACTACTCAATTTTTGTAATGCAATTTGTGAAGTTCAGTGCTCATGAAATGTAATCTCTTTTGGATTAGTTGAATTAGTTGTCTTGTCGGTAAGATTAAACGTTGTTTCTGGAACTTCCAAACCTGTGCACTACATGAACAACCTCTCTTATGCCGGGGATATGTATTCTTCTTCTATAAGTTGACGTTTTGGTACTGCAAACCAACATTATTTACCAAGCAATGACTCTACTAATCTTGTCTAAACAACAAAGAGTACTTTTCCCAGACAACTTAAACAAAAAAATCTTAAAATTACTAACATGGGAATAATACCTCTTCCTGGCACTAACTCAGGCTACCTTGCATGTCTCTTAAGAAGCCAAAATGTTGAACAATCTCAATGGGGTCTTTTACTATGCAGTATATCTGGAAATACCTGACCATCTGCTGCAATCTTACTCCAATAAATAGGAAAATGAAACACAGTGTATCTCAGATTTTCATTCTTTATTTACATTTTTTGTGTGAACCCAATGTCTTTTTCAGGTCAGGAAGCTGTTACTTTGATAGCTAAGCTCTCGAGTTAATGGCAGTATTGTATACCAAATATTGATTTTTTTTCAATTTATTTAGGAATATTGGCGTTAACAATATATCTGGTTTAGACAATGGTTGCTTTTACTGGACTGCATCGACTTCGAGCTCTGTAAGTATTTACTATCCTGTTTGTATGTACCAGAAATTTAAAAGGAATGTTTCAAAATTGTTTTTCTTGTGTTTTGTCATATATTTATATTTTGTTAGACAGCTGAATTCAAATCGTATTCAATATATACCATCTGGTGCATTTCAAAATCTCAGAAATTTATTTCGATTGTAAGTGATGCACATTATATATTGTACTTTTTCATTGTTTGCTATTTCACTTATTTTTTCTATATCACATTAGTTACCATTCTTGGACTTCTTTTGGTTCAATTTTCTGATACAACATGTTTTACTATTAAAAAAAGCTGTGTCATCCATCCGTTAGTATCTTCGATATTTCACACTTTTTAAGCAAGATTTAACATCCACAAGTTACCAGTTTTCCCATATGACACTGTGACCAATGGATACCAATAGGTTTTTAGAAGATTTAAACAATGTTTCTGACTGCTTTAAAATAGCTGTAACATGCATTGTGTACCTTGAGAATTAATTTTCGTGATTTCCCGAGTTTTTGTCAATTTCGCAAAAATTAGTTCTTTTGTGAAAATTATGGAAAATTCGGTATTCGCGAAATTCGCAAAAAATTACTCCCTCGAAATTTAGATTTGTTTTTCTTTATTGAGAAATGATTTCAGTATTTTTTTTCTTCTGATTTACCTAGAACTACATATAAATATAATATATAAGTGAATGTTAACTTTAGCAGTCTATATTTAATGTCTCCTACACGAACGCCCCTGAAAAACGGTATAAATTGAGAAACGATATGTCATGAAATCCTTTTTCGCGAAATTTAATTCTCACGAAATATTAGCACTCTCTTTCGAAAATGAATTCCCTTAAGGTATATGGCGCATTCGCAATTCGTTGCTTCCCATGGATATCTATTTAATTGGTCAAGAATTAGATTCATAGAATTTAAAGTTATGGGCAGATGTAAAAGTTAATCCAGATCTATGTCAATGTAGTTCAAATATGAATACAATACGCGTAGTAGAACTTGATAAATCCATAAATGTCGCAGCAACTTGTTCTTTTGATTATATTCTGTTTAACTTCTGTGTAAAAGTTACTTGTAAATACCACGTTAAGAAAGTTTTAAAGGCATTCCAATATTCCATAATTCGCTGTCTGTAACTTAAGAGGATTCTTTTCTAAAAACGCTTGGTCAGCAGTCATCTATCTATTCTGTTAAGTAGCTGTGTTACGTCATTTTTTTGTTAATATAGTTCGTATATTTTCTATTATTTTCTTTTTAGAGTGGTTTATTTCAATAGAATTTCCATCATTGAAGAAAACGCCTTCTCCGATCTTCGAAGATTACTTTCAATGTAATTATATATTTTCTTTTTTGCACCCAGTTATATAGCTGAAGTATAAAACGAGAAACGTTAGAATATAATGTTGATTTTTCAAGGAACGCTTTTTGTAGCTACTATGTGCTACACCAGACTGTAAATAACATGTAAAATCAAGGTTTATATGATGTATACAGAGAATTTATTCCTCGCATATTGTGTTTATTATTTCCAATTATGAATCGATTATGAATCGTTATTTTCTGACTTAAACTTTCAAATGTATGATGCGTTTAAGGTGTTCCGTTTCTTATGATTAAAATGCTAAACATAATTGTCTCATGTAGATGTCCCATCATGCTTTGCACACCCAAAACTCAAATTACGTTCATGTTCTCTAAAGTCTCTCATCAATCGCTTATGGGTTATAATTGACCCTGTAATTTATCAGCAAAGGTGTTGTCTATATCAGAGTATTTCCATAAGTCCAGAAAATTTCTATATGAGATAAAGTTAGTAGTCACTAGGCATGTTAGGAACTCTATTACAGTTTAGTGTAGGAAAACGACTTTAAACGAGTAGCCATACTCTCAATTGCAACGATATTTGAAGCAATTTTAAAAACTCATTTGCAGAATGTCAACACTTCACAGCACATGGATACATTTTCAAAGACATATTTATGGATTTTCCAAAGCGTGCTGTTTTTAGTATGTGTCATTTAGTAAGCTATAATTCTGTAATGAGATGTTACTATGTTACATCTAGAGTATGGTATCCTCCAAAATTATTAGTTGTTACAAGCAGAATGTTACGTTCTTTACAAAGCAACAATTTACAATGCGATTGTAACACCAAATGGTTAAAAGCTTGGCTGTTAAAGAAACGAATAAAGGCTGTTATATTTTGTGAGCAACCTGCGTCATTAAAAGGTTCCAATGTGACTGGATTGGAGGATAAATATTTCGAAAGATGCGGTATGTTAATCCGATTTTTTCGTATGTCTGTAAATATTAAATACTGGAACATATAGTAGAGATAATTCCAAAGTAAATGTGGTTGTAAGAACGCAGGAGCGTTTTTTTGTTTGGATTTTCAAAACTACAATAAAGGTTCTTACGTTTGTTTTTAAAATACACAAACCTTATGTATCGGACTTCTTCAAAATTTTTAAGTTTTTTGAAAGTTTATTAACTTTCCTCTAAGTGTATTAACTTTCCTCTAAGTGTATTAACTTTCCTCTAAGTGTATTAACTTTCTTCCAAGTGTATTAACTTTCTTCAAAGTGTATTAACTTTCTTCAAAGTGTATTAACTTTCTTCAAAGTGTATTAACTTTCTTCAAAGTGTATTAACTTTCTTCAAAGTGTATTAACTTTCTTCAAAGTGTATTAACTTTCTTCAATGTGTATTAACTTTCTTCAATGTGTATTAACTTTATTCAAAGTGTATTATTAACCTTCTTTAAAGTGTATTAACTTTCTTCATAGTGTATTAACTTTCTTCGAAGTGTATTAACTTTTTTCGAAGTGTATTAACTTTCTTCGAAGTGTATTAACTTTTTTCGAAGTGTATTAACTTTCTTCGAAGTGTATTAACTTTTTTCAGAGTGTTAACTTTTTTTCGAAATACACCGCCTTGTTTAAACTTTGTGAACATAACACAGAAACATAACATTTTTTTTAATTTTAATTATGCAAGAAGTAACCTTTATTTGTGCAACATTTTTTAGCACCCTTGTCTATTGACGTTACACCTTCAGAAAGCATCGTTTCCCAAGGCTCTACTCTATACATAAAATGCTTAGTAAACAATGGCGGGAATTTTACGTGGATTAAGAATGGATATATTTTACCATCAACTGAATCGACCTTTCAAACGACATCTGGTATTTTAATATTGCGAAACGTGTCTTCTACCAGTAACGATCATTACACTTGTCTTGTAACATCACACAACGGAAGCATTGCAGCGTCAGCAGTCGTAAGAGTTGGAGGCGAGTTTTAATTGCTTTATTATTATTATTAAAAATAAGTTTTGTATGTTGTTTCCTAAACTTCTAAATTATATAATTTACTCAAGATTCGAAAATTTTGAAAAAAAATGTTAAAGAATGAATAAAGGAAATAGAATGAATGAATAAATGAAAAAATGGAGTAGAGAAAATGAATTATTGAATGAACAGAAGGAATGAAATAGAATGGATAAATGAACGAATGATTAAAGTAGATTGAATGAATAAATGGAATGGAATTTAATAAGAGAACGCAATATTTTTACTTTTAGAAAAGCCTAAGCTACTAGATGTTTTAGAGGAAGCAATAATGGTTGAAAATTTAGATGTTAGCGTTACCGTAACTTGTAAGACAAAAGGTGTTCCTACTCCCCATCACAGGTGGTATAAAAATGGTAACGCTGTTGTGAATAACATTGATAACAAGTTTATTACCTACGATGGAACGCTAATAATAACCAAGGTATTATATTACTCGATTTAAAGCAAAGGAACAATTTTTTTTCAGTGAAAAAATTCATTCTGATGAAATTGATAACTTAAATTTGGTCAACTTAAACAGGATTTGGAAGCTTATCAATGTGCATCGTGGACTAAAACATTAAGTTTAGCCTAGGTCCTTTTGAAAGTCTGTAGAACTAATTTCTACTTGATTTTAGTTAGAAATAATATTTTTAGCAAGTCAGCAGTTTACAGCACGTTTCAGCAGTAAAACTCTTGAGCGGCAAATGCAGCCGAATAAAAACAAACCTTAAAACATTAATTTGGACTTATATTGAACGGTCTACCATCCTTTTAAAAGTCTGTAGTACCTGGTTTTTACTTAAAGCTATTTAAACATTGTTTTAGCAAGCCAGCAGTTGACAGTACGTATGATATAACGAACACTAAAATGTTATTAATGACAAGTTTTTACGTTATAGTTTCAAGAGAGTGACGTGGGTATCTATGAATGTGAAGCTAGCAATAAACTGGGTGTGGTGAAAAAAATTATCAGTATACGTTTAGCGGACGGTAAGTATTGTCTTTTACCCCCTCCACCCTTTCTTACGGAATAGTAGATAACCTGCTGACAGGCTACTCAATGAATTTTTTCATGGTCTTATTATGGGTCTAACGACTTATATTCTATGATAATAGCTGTATTCTGTTTAAATGGTTGCGTCGAAGCTTTGTTTTAAAAAATCGTGACAGAAGAATTTCACCATGGCCGTATTTCAAAATAGATTTTAAAATTACATGACTTCACAAGAGATTCAAAACCATTTTTTGAAACGGGTTGGTGACCGAATTCCCGTAATTTTTTACGCGATAAGAAAAAAGTAGACGTGTAATATATGTTTGGGTCTTTAGAAATGTCGAAAAGGGTAGGAGAAAGAATCTATTATTAGTGGTTGTCAAGAGTCACTATTAGCAACTTAAGATAAAAAAAAATCAAACTTTACAAAGAAATGTCGAATTTTTTCATTAACTTCATAGCATTTCTATTTTTTTTTAGAAGGCACATCAAAATGCAGTAGAAGGTGTAGTAAGGGTTACACTTGCGTCAGATCGTACACATGTCAATGTTCAATAAATAGTTTGGCAGCGCAATGTAAGAAGTACTGTAAGTACGACATTTTTTAGTTGTGTGTATAATATCGAAGATGACATTCATTGCATTTTTATTCAGCTGCTTAGGTGTTCTGTGTAACTTACTTTAATCAGTGAAACTTTCGCGAATGATTTTTAGCTTTCTTTGCGAAACTTTCAAAACCAGTCGCAATATTCAGTATATTCTTTCTAAACCGTCGGTTCGCGAAAAATAACCCACTAAAATTTTAGTTGGAAAAGCTCTCCAAATCGCCAAATTTTACTCAAAAAAGAAGTTTTTGCATTGCTTATATTCCACCAAAATGATAAATCAAAAAATGGCGAAATTTTTTTTTCAAAAGTATTTTAATTTGTGGTTTTGCGAAAGTTTATCCAAAAAATTCCGTGAGTTTTGGGATTGGTGAAAATCTTCAGGTTGGTTAATTGTAGTATAATATGTGTTTATAAAGACGAATTATTTTTCTTGAGTTATTGATTTTAGCTAATAAAAGTGAGGAAGGGTCTGGTGACGAACTGTTTAGTTCAGATAATGAGGAAGGAGATGCAGATGAAGAAGGGGAAGGGGAAGCATCATCTAATGATAGGATGTCTAGTAA